>VWZK01007245.1:88361-130342 GCA_013396935.1 Baryphthengus martii
GGGAACGGGCGCCCCGGGAATGCCCGGCGGCGGCTTTGGGAGAGCTGCGGCATCGCCTCCCGGAGCTGGAGTGCTGCTGGCCCCAGAGATTATGGATTAGGGATGTTTGACATCGATTGTTACCCTTGGATTATTTATTGTTATTTCTCATTGATTGTTATTCCTGTCATTATTTAGTGTTATTTAAAATTTATTATGTGTTATTCTTTTTAATCTTCATTCTTATTTTTTTGTTCCTTATTAGCGTTTAGTGTTTTGTTTACCTTTTGTTATTTAATAACTATTATTTATATTTTATTAGTGTTTAGCATTTTGTATCCTTTTCATTATTTAATAACTATCATTTAAATTTTATTAGCATTTAGTATTTTGTATTTAGTGTTCTTTTTATTATTTAATAATTACTATTCAAACTTTATTATTTAGCATTTATTAGAACCATAGACTCATAGAATCATTTAGGTGAGAAGAGACCTTTCAGATCATCCGCTTCCTCCCGCACTGCCAAGGCACCACTGACCCGTGTCGCTCAGCACTGCACCTCCCCAGCTTGGAAACCGCTCCAGGGCTGGGCACCCCACAACCTCTCTGGGCAGCCTGGGCCAGGGCTCCAACACCCTCCAAGTAAAGACGTTTTTCCTCACATTCAGTGTCGCAGCTGCCTTGTTTGCCATACAAAAACCAGCGGCACCAGAGAACGAAGCTGTCTCCGGTCCTGCGGCCCTACAGGCTCCTACTCGGATGCCGTGTCTTTTAGCAACCTCCAGTATGCCATGGTCCACCTTCTCACTCCTAGGAGATGGATTTTCATTCCTGGACATCATCCACCTGCAGTATCCTGTTGGCTTCCCTACTCAAACCCCCTTTATTCTCCTCCAGTTCCCACTGTGATGGCTCCCTGATCTTGGCCGTGACACCCTACAGTAGGAAAAAAAAAACTCCTAAAAGCAGAGGAAAAGGGATTCCCGGTGCCACTTCTGATGTGGGAAGATCTCACCGAACATGTGATATGCTTAACCAACAGGTCTTCCTGAATTAGGCTACTTAGTCGGCTGTGTGCTACAGCTTGGATGCAGAAGAATGTTTCTGACCACACCTGTGGCCAACCCTGCACCCAACAGCAGAGAAGCTCTGCGGATGTGTTGCCTGCCCGAGGTGACAGGACCCCGGGCCCACGGCGTGTGGCCAGTGAAACTGTGGCAGTTTGTACATCCCGCTTGTGAGCTGGGAATCATTGTTTTCAGAGCCAACATGGGAAGGGTGCGTGTGTCGGAGTCCAAATTGTTCACCTGTAATTATGCTAAAATCATTCAAGTTTAAACAGATAATGTTCCAGGCACTGACTACAGAGAAGGAGGAATTAGAGGCAAGCACTGATACAGGGACTCGACACCAGCTTCTGGAAAATAGACCCTACTGCTTTACAAATGACCCTTGGTAAAAAGGTCACGCGAGTAATGGGTTCAGTGCAATTCCTGTCCCCGGGTAGCTTACTGCATTGAAATCCCTGCGCAGAGAGAGACTGATTTTTCTAAGCTCTTAGAAGCAGGAATTAAATTCAACATGTGAGAGAGCTCTTAGCACACCAGCAATTCACTAATTCACAGCTATGACTGAGACATCCATTGTGAATTAATTAATCCTTGCAAATTAGGAAGCGAACAAATATTAAAAAAAATCCAGGTTACTTCACTGGGCGGGAGTTAGTTAGAAAGGCAAGTACTCGGGTACTTTGCTCAGGAGGGGACAGACAGCTGAATGGGATCCATGAGGTTTTGGCTGCTGGTTTGAGGCCCAGGAAGCCCTACAGCCCCGCTTCAGCTTCTTTGTTTTTCCCAGCGCTGTAGTGCAGTAGGACACACAGACACTCTTGCCCTTTAGAGGGTGTTTCTTCCGCTCCCCTACTACACTGCTGTGGGCCAGGTCCCTAGTGCCTCTCATCATATCCCACATTGTCCCCCCAGGTCTTGCAGCCTGCCATGTGCTTTTGGGCATCACTGCCCGTAACCCAAACGGGCCTAGTCCCAAGCAAGGCAAATGTCCCTCCTACAAAAAGCCCCACACTGAGTTTTACTGGTAACGGTGCACATGAGAGCTCCCCAGTACGAACCCATTTGTGCAAAGCCCAGGCCATTGTAGGGAAACAGGGCAGGTAGCACAGAGGCAGAAATAACTACCTGGACCTCCGGCTTGTCACCATGGGATGGAATGGAGGTGTTCCTCTGCTACCTACGTGACCATCTCAGTAAGCGTGACATGGACCATTTGAAAACATAATCTGGGTCTTCTTGCCAGCTGCCTTGACAAATACACAAAGAGAAGAGAACATAACCAACATCTAGTTAATGTTTTAATGAATCACAGGTATGCATTGGTGTGATTCACAGACCAGAGCCCAGGTTCCAGGTCCCTGACAAAGTCTTTCAGGAAAAATATAAAGCCTTTGGGGATGAAATATTAGGAGTAGGGATAACTGGGGTTATGCCGAATATCTTCTATTTAATGTTTGGAAGAAGAAGAATCCAGAGTCTTTTTGTGGACTTTGGACCAAGTTGAGGTGGCTGAATTTAATCATCCAGGTTTCATAAGTGCCTGTGACTGTTCCCCACACTGCATTTCAGCCGTTACTGACTAGAGATGTTCACTGCAGAGTCTTGAAGATTTTCTCCTTGCAATATCTCTGGGTGAGCATTTTGTTACTTTTCTGTTCATTCAATTAATACAAAATGACCAGCCTTACACTCCCCAAAACCACTTTACAGTAGAAAACACAAATGAATGTAATTGTTATCCATATCCATTGGGGTATTTTTCTCACAGGGATGCTATGATTTATCTTCAACTCAAGGTGCCATTTCAGAATTAAAACACATTTTAAAAATATTATTGCAGATCACAAGAACTAAGGGTAGCATGTAAAGATTGCCAGAAAAGAAAAGCAATTGCCAGAAGAATCACCGGGGGAAAAAAAAGCTGTTGCAAACTCCTTTCCTGGACAGCAAGAAGATGAGTACATCATTCTGCAGAAGCATGTCCTTTTAATCAACCTTTTATTACTGCGGCACAATTGAAAGTTATCTCTAAAGTACAGCATCCATTCCAGCAAGAACTACTACTAAAGCCAAAACCAGATTTCCCTCGGTGTGGTAAACACGAAAGGAAATAACAGAAGTCACCCTGAAGAACAGTACTCTAGAAGAATGTATTTCCTGAGTTAAGCAAAAAAAAAAAAAAAAAGTCAGATACATCCATTAATTCACTAGGACTGGAAGCAAATGCGTCTATGAATCCCAAATCATGCAGGAAAGACAGAAGGCTGTGAGCACTGGTGAAACAATTAAAAAGGATACTCCATATGTTGGCAGGAGCTGTTAGTTTTCGTCCTCTTAACACGGGTACTGTAAGTCTTTGCCTCAGCACTACCAAAAGAAGCGATGAGGTGTGGTGTGGTTTCAGATGCTTTGACCGGTTGGGTTTTTTTTGTTTTAAAGAAATTATGAACTAAGTTTACTAACTGGCTTTATATTTAAGTAGCGCACATTAAGCTTTGAAGCCCACACCCTTTGGATAGTGCTGCTACACACTTACTGAGCACTTTGCCCTCTCAAAGGACTTTGCAGAAACTAATTAATGAGCTCTTACAGCAGAAAACTGTTGCAGTGACCCTGCCTGGGCTTAGTGCTGCTCTTCAGGGGGATTTGATCTCAGCCACTGTGGAGCTGAGTTAATACTGGAGCCATTGGCACTTGGCACTTGAATCTGTGTTGAGCCTCTCCAACAAATACGTGCAGTGATCTTCCCTGAGAGTCTCCAAAGCTTTTCTGTGACTCTCTTCCATCTCCTCCTCTTCCTCTTGACAGAATCCCTGTTTCCCATGGAGGGCACTTCAGAGCTCTGCCTGTCCCCAACTTCAAACTCAACCACTGGTTTGGGGAAGGGCTGAGCCCCTTTCCCCCATCTTGCCACGATTCACCTTCGAAAGAAAGTTCGTCTACGTTCTATGGTGAAATTTGTATCTTCTGAAAAGCTTCCATGTGCAGGTGTGCGAGTGAGTTGCTGTCCACACATGTGTATACATATGCACCAGGAATGGGGAGAGAGAGAAACATCACCTTCGAAACACAACAAAACACCCACCTGATCACACATGTTCTTCTGGGAAACTCCTCGGGGAGCTCACGTGTGTCATGGTCTCCTGCGCTTTTTGATAGAGTGAACCAAGGGCACAGCTCCTAACGCTAAAAAGACAAGAAAGAATAAAAGAGTTGTGACAGTGGGGTTCTTGTTATTATTTTTACCTGCATCGTTATGGAGAAGCTGAAGCAAGAGCAAGCTCTGCTCCTCCCTTTCGCAGAGCATAGAGCACCACCCACCTTCTCCTGGCTTCTCTTCACCCTATCAGGGCTCCGGTCTTCCTTCCACTGAGCAACTGTGCCCTGAGAGCTAGCAGGACTTCCTACGTGCTTTGATTCCACCAGAGAAATAAGAAATCTTCATCCCTACAAAAAAAAAAAGGACAGTCTCCTAGATATATTTGAGGAGGTAAAAAAATAATTAAAGAGAGAAACCAGATAGTATTTATAAAACAAAAAGCAATGTAAAACTTCTTGCTTTAATTGGTAGAAAATTAAAATATAAAAATATGGATGTAAAAAAATTAGCTCAGAGAGCAGGATGGGATTTTGTGTACAATCCAGGATCAATTCAGCTCACAAAGACTAGAGACCCTGTGGCTCATCCCCTCCCATCCTAAACCCTTGGGTTTTCTGCTGTGCCAAGCAGCAGCTGGGCTGCACTGAGACTGAACCGGCAAGTGCAAAAATTCCCCAAGTGCGTGTTTCCCCAGTTCCTCAGCCCTGCAGCACCAGAAACCAGCAGCATGTAGGACATGCTGCTGCTGAGTCCAGTGCTCTCCCAGGCGTCCCGTCCCACCCCGCCAGCAGCAGCAGCCGCCCACCTACCCACGGCCCAGTACAGGCTCATGGTGACTGGCCTCATCACCTTGTTCGTGCTGACAAGGTGTTTTGTGTCAAGGGGTCAGGATGTGGTGTCCCTACACATATATGCACCTACTATAAAAAGAAAGCTGCTGTTGGCACATGGCTAAGCTGGGACGAAAACCCCGTTTACTCACCGTCAAAGAAGAGATATTTGTCTCACAAAGGTGAAACTTAACCCAGATTCTTTTGTGGCTTTGGCAACTGAGAAGCTAATAAGAAACAGGCTGTGCAGGATGTGCAGGGGCTGGAATACGGGATGTGCAGAGCTTGAGATACGGGGTGTGCAGGAACTGGGAACGGGGATGTGCAAGGGCTGGGATACAGGACGTGCAGGGATTGAGATCTGGGGTGTGCAGGGGCTGGGTGCACAAAGCCTGCAGAGGCTGGGATATAGGGTGCTAAGCCCTGGGTTCCAACATTTCGGGAGCCAGGCACTCATGTTACTGTGAAAGTGAAATTTACTGAATAAACCAAGCACTTGCTGCATTATCAGGTGACATCTGGTAACATCACACACACACAGAGTGTGAGAAAGCTCAGAGCTGCCCTACTGAATGAAACGACTCCTGGGGTGCCCCCTGAGGACAGTTCAAGAACTCCCTTGAAGCCCCCTACACCCTCTCCACCAAGCTTGGCTCTTCCCCCTCATACTACCACGCAGCACAGGGACGGGGCTGACTCTTGTCAGCCTGGCACCTCCCACACAGTTTATTGGATTTTCTTCTTCCTACAAGGCTCTCTTGGCCTAGGAGCTGTGTTGAAAGCAGCAGCTTTGCAGAGAAGACTTCCTCCAGGGCCTGGAGCACTACTAACCTGCCAGGCTGGAGATGGCTTGAGCAACGTCAGGAGCATCAGTTGATCCTTAACGTGAAGGCTGGATAGAGATGTGTGAAAGAGAAGTTGAGAATTACTCAGCTAGTACAAGCCTTGTAATTATTTCCTCTCCCAGGAGTCCACTCCCAGAGATGGTAGAGCCAGCTGGTACTGAGGAAGCGAAGCTGGGGCTAGAGGGGTTTGGTGCATTCAGTAAAGGAGCTGGATGGAGACACACCGACAGAATTTCCAGAAGATGTCTAAGGCTACTTCTGGAGCTGGACCTCCCCTACGATGAAAATACTGCATGTAGCACAGTCCAGTGTCATATATGTTCTCTTTCTCTGAACCTGTAGATTTCTTTGGAGCAGGTGAACCTTCAGCTGTGCTCCTATCCCTGTCCACGCCATGGTGAATTGCATAGAACATTGACTTGACAGGCCACTGCTTGACCATGGACATCAAGGCTTGCCTCCCAGATCACGTCTGCATCTTTCCCGCTCGCACACAACTCTCACACAGCCGCATATCCCATCACATCCCAGCCCTCTGCCAAAAAAACAGTGACCTGTACAGACAATGTCATCCTGGCAGCAATGATTTAACCAATACAACCTTCCAACAGAAAGCGTGGCTGGAGCAGCCTTCCCCAGCACAGCCAGCCACAGTATCCCTCACCGCAAGCTCCGACGGTGCTTCCAGTCATATGTCTCATTGTGGATGGTGTCTGCTGCATTGGGGCTATGCTCTCAGCCAAATCTCCTTATCATAGCAGACGACTGCAAATGCTCTTCTCCATGCCCCAAATACAGATAAATCATCCTTTGCTTTTGTGCCCCAGCTTATTCCCTGCACTGTCTTGTTCCAGCTGAGCTGTGGGACATGTGTCCCCCCCAGAGACCCTGCTGCACCAGCCTGAGATGGGACACAGAGGGTACAACATCCCGAGCTGCGCTGGAGACATGGCCCTGGTCCCGCCTGGGAAATCCAGTGGTGAGTAATCTCTGAGCGGCTGTGGTTTGCGTGCCTGCGCCCCAGGATCCAGCTTGCCTGCCCAGGCCCCGCCTGCACCCTCTGCACCCAGTCACCAAGCCGGCTGCTCCTCACATTCCTCATTGGCTCTTAACATTTTGGGAGCAAACCACCCCTGGGTGACACAGGGCTTTGCGACAGGCTGCTTGGGATTTAGGGCTATCGAGAAACTTCCAGATTTAAACCTTCTAAAGGAAAGCTTTAACCCTTCATTTTTAAACCTCAACCTTGAACCAGAACTGACCTTCTGAAAATCTCAGACAAAAACCTCTTTATTCACAATGACTAAAGCCCCTGTAAAAACAGCCTCTCCTGGGTTAGTGTTTGCTCACGGCAAGGCGGGTCTGGAGCCCAACCCTGAGGGAGGGAACGAACACAGTGCGCAGGGTGCCTTGAGGTTGCACATCAGGGCTGACCTGCTGCCCCCACCTTACCCTGCCCGTTGCCTGCCTGCTTCTGTGGCTCCTCAACCCACTCTTTGCTCCTCTCTTCCCAAACCCCACATTACTGCTGAAAGCAAAGCTGCTAGGATAAAAACCAGACCTAGTAGACCCACACCCAGCTGGGAGTGCTGGATGGGGAGGACACCTCCAGCACCCTGTCCATCCCTCTGACGGCCTGCCCACCAACACGTCCTAAGGGCCAGGGACCCACGCTCACACACCCAGTCAGCAGAGACACCTCAGAGGAGGGAAAAGCAATTGCTTAACTGGGGATAAATCCAGTCCAGAATTGTCTCCAGCCTGGAGAAGAGCAGAGATGGAATGGTCCTGCCCTGAACCCCATACACAGCAGACTGGGCAGCGCTCAGAAACACCTGCTCATCTCTCCTCCCACTCTCCCCCAGCAAACCCTTCCTGGAAAAGGCTCCTGGACACATTAACGAGCCATTTCATCAATGGAAACAAATTAGAGGAATAATCACGGAGCTCCTCATCTTTAACAGCAAACCAGAATTACTTACTTTCTTAAGGCGTTTTTCTTGACTCTGCTCCTTTTTCGCTACTTCTTACTTTTTTCCTATCAACTGTCTAAACTAAAATATTACCAGCCGTCATGGCAAAAGCTTACTTTAAATCATTTTATTTTACCAGCCGGGGAGAAGGAGAGGGTGAACAAAAGGTTCACACAAAATACTTTCTTCTTTCCATGTTTTTACTTTCCATCAAAAAAAATCTTCTTTCCTCAAAAACAGTTTTACAGGGATCTTTCTTCTGGTCCTAATCGACACAGTTGGTTTTGTGATTTTTTTAATCACAAATTTTTTTTTCATGATTTTTTAATCATTATCTTGGAAAAACTTTTAATTTAAAAATTAATTCAATGTGTGTACAAAGATGCCATATCTTGCCACATCCTTGCTGCCCCATAGCTGCTTCTCTCCTGCTGCCTTGGCCCGTGCCCATGGAACAGCCCAGCTCAGCTCAACCTGCCCTCCGCCTCCTCTGCTGCCTGATGCCATGGGGCAACCAGCTCCCACCAGCTGGGTCTGCTGACCAGCTGAGACCATTTAGCACCTCCAGAAAGATGGTTCTTGGCCAAAACACCCTGTTGGATGCCCCAGAGGGTGCAGTCAGGGGGCAAGGAGAGGGCACCCCTGCTCACAGCCCAGGGAACACGGCAAAATTCCCTCATGCGGTGGCCCCTGGCTGCTCCAAGCCCCTCCCTGGCAGGGCTGGGGGGCCACTGACCATTTCTCTGCTGGTTATTAGATTGTTCACGGCTCTCAGGTTTGTTTGAATAAGGCCTTTTGTTCTCCAGCGCTTTCCCACGTCCCTTCGTTCGCTAGGCAGTCGCGTGTCCTGAGTCAAAGAGGAGCCCTGGCCACCAATCCCCAAAGAAAGTTTTCTTCGGAGCAAGACATCTGCGTTGGAGGGAACCTGCCAACATCTGCCACACTTTCTCCCTTTTCAAGAGCCTTTCTTTCCTTCCTAAAAAGTGCAGGAACAGATGTTAAAAGTTGATTTCTTTCTCCAGGGTGTGAAATGTAGACAAATAGCAAAAAAGAAAACTCCAAGCAGCACTGACCCCTTTCCCTTTCTTTCCTTTTTTTTTTTTTTTTTTTTTTTTTTTGGGTGGGGGAAAGCCCAAATAAAAAAGCGAGGCTTTGTTTATTAAGGAGAATCCCCTTTTCAATGAAACCTGGCAGTGGGCAATGCAAAAGGAAAGCGGGAATTTGCAGAAAGCTCCCTTTAATGCTCATTTGCATTGGCCTGTTGGGTCCCTACACAATCACCGGCACAGATGTCAGCCTTCCCCCAAAGCCAGGGCAGCTCTCCCGCCTGCACCCCCCGTGCCTCCAAAATAAAGGCCTTTGCCCTGACTGAGAAGTGTAAAATAACTGCTTACAGCAAAAGCTGCTCTTCTTTTTCACAGCCGTGCTGTCTTACAAATGAACCTTGAAATGAGCTCACTCAGAGCAGACGTCAGCGGGCGAGCCAAGGGGCTCACCCCTCTGTGGCTGGGGGCTCAGCTGCCCTGCATGGGCTGGGCACAGTCCCTGGCTGGGTGCCAGGGGCCACTGCCCTATTCTTGGCCCCTCATCACAGCCGCACGCCCCCAGCAGCCACCATCTCACCACCAGCACTCTCCTGCTTGCTTCCTTTGTGGAATCTGCTTTGCCAAGGAATCCTGTGTCTGACTTGCTCGCAGAGCATCCTCCTCGCCCAGGAGCTCAGCGACACCTCACAGGGTGAGGGAAGTGGGAGGGAGAGTAAGGCAGAAGCAGTAAGTTCAGGCCAAGGAGAAAAGGGAGGGTGAAGGAGGAGGTGCCACCACCACCAGAGACACCTTTTGTGACGGCAATGGGGCTGGCCAGTCCATGGGCTACTAATACAGCACCCTGCAGCCGTACCTGGCCAGGGAAGGGCAACAGTCGGCACTAAACAAGTTTTTCTGAGATTTTAGGCTATTTTGCATTTGCCGACGTCTCTGCCATGCTCAGTCAGGCTAGCAGCCAGAGTGGTCCCAGGCTTCCCCCTGCTGCCCTGATTACCTTGGGAAAGTGCCTCTTTCTGCACAAGGTGCTGGTGGAAAGGTGTTTGGGTGAGGACAGGGCACTTCTTCACCCATCACCCAAGCCAAACCCAGCTAGAAGCTGTATGCCCAGGTGACAGCAGGTGCTTCCAGCCTTGAGCACCATAGCAAGCTTCCTAGAGCCAGGGGGGCACCCACTCTGTGCCCCTCTACCCACGGGCAGGGCAGAGCCTGACCTCAGCCCACCTGCTGCCTCCTTCATGCCAAGCTGCTGGAGTGCGTGGTGACACAAATGCCTCAGCTACGCCTGTTATAAATATCAGGAACACTCCACTGCCCTGAATGGGCTGGAAAAGACTTGAAAAACCAAAGTAGTCTCCACTTGTGAGCAACCAGGACTGGCTGACATGAGGGGGTCCAGCATGGCACGGTGGGACCTCCTTCTGCTGTCTGTGTGGGAAATGCACCTGGGATCAGGAGCCCATCCCTGCTCCCTTTATCTGGCACAAAGGACAAGTGATTAACCTTCCCCTCCCAAATCCTCCTCTCCCAGCATAACAACCACACCAGCCTGTCTCAGGTCCTTGCCAAGTCGGGTGATTACAAAACTGGGTAACTGTGCCCCAGCTCTGCGTTTGACTGACAAACCGATACCATGTCTGGGGGTATGTTTTCATGATGAGCCCAGGCAGCAGGGCGGACAGACGTGCTGCAAGTATGTTTGCATTTACACGCGGGCAAACACACACACCCACGCGGCGTTTGAGCAAGGGACGTGATGTCCTTGCTTTTATCACTGGGGTACATCCCCACCCAGAGCTGGAGGGCGGGGGGAGAGGGCTCTGCAGCCACGACGCTGAGCACCGAGTGCTGGGAAATCCCACCGGCGGGCTGGGACGGCTGTCGGTGCTTCTGAACCCGCTGCTGCGGCAGCTTCCTCTCCATTTCAATAAGGTGACACATTCGACACCAACCCAAAGGGCTTCACCTGCGCGACTCAACAGGACACTGCCAAATCCTGCTCATTAGCAAAGCAACCATCAGAAAGCAGAAGCAGAGTCATGAAAAACGCCTTCATACTCCCCCTCCCCAGACCAAGCAGAAGTGAGGAAGCATGAAAGTGGATTCTCATCCTGTGCCAAGTCTCTTCCAAAGGCCCCTCTGCTTCTGCACTAGCATTTCAGAGGAGTGAACAGAAAAACACCCTCCCCCTCCAAAGCTACCCAAGCCTCCTTGCAGCATGCGGGGAGGAAAAAAAAAAAAAAAAAAGGAAGAAAAATCCCACAGAACTAACTCATCGTTAGATTTGTTTGCATCTGCAATGGCCTATAAGTTTAATATTAAATTCTAAACAGCAGCCAAAAACTAGAAGAGTTGCGTACACCCAGCCATGTGCAACAGAGAATTCAGGTTCCCAAGAGGTAAATACGGTTTCCGTGTTTTCCCTAGAGGATTTCTGTGATGGAAACAATGTTCCTACAGGCGTCTGCTGTCAACAGTTTTTAATTGATCATCATTACCTTGTAATAATCATTCCTGGGAGCAGGAACTGCTAGCTCAAGTACTCTATTATTAAACTAAAAGACTGCTTCAAAGCTGTAAGAAGGCTGGAGCTTGGGTTAGCCGGTAAAAAGAAGCATTGCTTCAAGGAGGCAGAGGGGAGGAAAAAAAAAGATGGGTAGGAGGCATTTTCCCAGGTGTAACTCAACCGCTTCCCGGCTATTGTTTCCCTCCCTGGGAATCTGTGCAAATTGCGCTTGGAGCCGTGCAAGCTGCTCAGAGCGCGCCCATTTTCCTTCCCTTCTTCCCTAACAAAAGAGCCCTCCAAAGCCCGGCGTCAGAGGCTGGACATCTGTCGCCGGTTGGGGGGGCCGGCGTGGTCATTGAAAAGAAGCAGTGACCTGTCAGCTTTGATTGATGGCCACAAACCTCCGGGCTCGACCCCTCGTGTGGGAAAAGAAGTCCCGCCAAGGAAAGTCTCCTTTCACATGCTAATTTTGGGTTATAAATACAGCAGAGGAGCAGGGGAGCAGCAAAGAGCCCATAGGGAAAGGGAGTGACCAACTGCTCGAGTGCCTCCTTCCATCCCCATCCTCCCAGTACCCAGGGTGGACAGACTGGATTAGAATGACGGCCACAACCACCGCCGGCAGCGCCCACAAGCTCGCCAGCACCAAGGAGGAGAGGAAGGTAGGTCCCCTCCATGCTGATGCACCTACAGGGGCCTGCTGGCAGCCCTACATGTGGCACCTGAAAGATGTGGGCGCTGCAGAGAGAGAAAGGGGATGGTTTTTTTCCTCTTATTATAAAGATGCTTTCTCTGAATTTAAGCCATGTGGGTGTTTCTTCTGCTTCCCTTCTCCGCCTTAGAAAAGCTTCTCTCTGTTTTGTTTGGGCAAACTCTGCTGAAAATGAGTGGAAGTGGGATAATTGAGAGCTGACACTATCCAAGGGACAGGCCGTGACCGGAGCTGGAGATGGTGCATTCTCCATCCATGTCTTGTCCCATTGCGTCACCTCGTGCTGGCTTCACGCAGGGGATGGGGCTCTCTGCCCTCGCTGAGCTGAACTGCAGCAGGGAGAGGAAGAAAGAAAGTATCAACCATGATCTTTTCCTCTTCTTTTTCTTTTCCCTGCCAGTTAAGGAAACCCCTCATTGAGCGGAAGCGAAGGGAAAGGATTAATAACTGCTTGGACCAGCTGAAGGAGACCGTTGTGGGCGCGTTTCATCTGGATGTAAGTGCTCATTTTTATACTGCTTTTTGTCTTTTTGCTGATGTGGGACTGGGTTTTTTTTGAGAAACTGGGCATGGTACAAATCCTTCACTACCTCTAACTGCTGTACTCTTTCCTTATCAGCAGTCTAAACTGGAAAAAGCAGACATCCTTGAAATGACAGTGAAGCACCTCCAGAACATCCAGAGCAGCAAGCTGATGGGTGAGTGCCCAGTCCCCCCACCCTGCGAGCGTGGGCAGTGCCAGGGCAGGAAGATGCCAGCAGGTTTCACCCCCTGGCAGCTTGGCAAAAACATCTTTCAAACCTTTTGAGGCCCGGGCTTGCTGCTCGGGCTTGACTTTCTCCACTAGATGGGGAGATGGAGCTGGGCACTGGTTAACCCACGGGAGGTTCTTCCAGTGCGGCTTTCTGCTTTTTAGTGTTTTGCCCTTGGCAGTGGGATGTAGGGGTTCACACCTTGCATTACCTTCCCCCTGCACCATGAAAATGATTCAGCTTATAGTAAAGCCCAGTTGGCTTCAGCAAAAAAAAACCCCTTGGAGCCAGAGCATATGGGAAACCTGGTGAATGCTTTCCAGCAGGATCACACGGAGCAGCTTTCACTCACTCACTCACTCACTCACTCACTAGCTCCTCTTGTCTTCTCTTCAATGCAGCTGACTCCAAAGTGGGTCTGGAAGCTCAGCAGAGATACAGCACCGGGTATATCCAGTGCATGCACGAGGTGCACAACCTGCTCCTCACCTGCGAGTGGATGGACAAGACCCTCGGGGCGCGCCTGTTAAACCATCTGCTGAAATCCTTACCCAGGTCTGGTGAAGACACCTGCAAAGCAGCATTAAGGTCTTCGAGCCCATCTCAGCAGCCTCTCCTGACTCCAAAAAGCCCCCTGAGCCCGAAGGGGAGCGCTCGGGGCACAAACCCATCACAGGAACACTTCTACCCAGCTGAGAACAAGCAAGCTTTGAAAAATTCCTTCCAGCTGCCGTCGCTGTCGGTTTTCAGCCAGGTTGATGCTGCGCCTCCCAGACAGGTTCTGCAGCCAAATTTTTCCCATAACAACCCTAGAATGGGGTCATTAGATATGTGGAGACCATGGTAAAGTGTGTTTTTAAAATGTTTATCCTAACCTTAGACACTCTTACGTATGTATCTTATAGATATGTTTCTTTAAAACACTTGTGGAGCAAGTCTGTTCCTGTAGGTGTACTAAAGACCAGGGTACTTCAAGCCGAAGTAAACCTATGTGTAGCCTGCATTGTAGAAGGCTGCTATTATTTTTTATTTATTTAATACATCTAAATTATTGTATAGAATCCTCTCATACTCTTTAGTCTATAATTAATTATGCAGCTTTCTTGTCTTACACTCTTGAAATTAACTTCCTATTAATAAAAATACAAGATAACAAGCAATGATCCTCTCTGGCATCAAGCTTACCTCTCAGATCTCACGTGAGCCACTGAGATCACTTCACTGGATAATGGGGTCAACGGCCAATCTCTTCTGCTTTTTCTTTTTGTTATTACTCCCGCGCAGCTGTAGGAGATTCTGGTTCTGACTCCTGTAAATATACTACAGTGATTAGAGAAAAAAAAAAAATAAAGAGAGAGAGAGAAAGGGAGAGACTTGTTTTGGACTTTTTAGGCTGTTCAGAAAAGTTCTCTGGATTGCTCCCAGCCACCTGGACATCCTGACATTACTATTAAACTAGTGAGCTACTTGTATGTATATATATATGTGTGTTACATATAGTCATATTTAGGGATCATTTTTTATTTTCTGTAACTAAAAGTTCTAAATAAATTCTTGGAAGATAGTGACTGATATGTCTCCCAGCCTTGTTCTGTCTCCTCTGAATAAACAGTACTTGGGGATCTGCTTTTGTTTTCTTCTTTCACAGAAAGGTTTTTCCGGAACACAGTTGAAAGAGATCATTTGGGTCTTGCTCCCGAGGCTTTGCAGAAAAAGCGGTGTGCACAACACGCACATGAAATCACCTGGATCACAGTGACATTCTAAAAGTTATGACAGAAATCAGGAGTTCGGTTTATCGGCCTGGATCAATGCTTTAGCTTTTACTTATAAGGGAATCACAGAGAGAATCTGAAGGATAGAAGGTAAAATTCACTGCAAATTGGACCAAGGAGTTTGGGACAAATCTGCTCGGCTTGCTGGCAACATTTGGTCCCAGTTTGTCATCTCAAAGGCAGTTAAAAGTTCCTCACAGTTAAAATAAAAGAGCAGGGAGCTCTTAAACAAACACTGTGCATACTAATTAATGGACCCACAGTTCAGAGGGGCTCATTATGCAGCGAGTTCTATTTGATGATGTGCCGAAGGAGTGAAAACCAGCACCTCTGGGTTTAGCATCCTTTTTCTGTGAAGCTCCCCCTTTTATCCAGACCTCTTGAAAAGCCATTAGGAGGAGTGGCATAAGGGTGGTAGGAGAAACAACTGGTCTACACACGGCTGCGCAGAGGCTCGGCAGGTTTCTTCAACCATAGGGGGTCAGAAGGCAGCTAGAGACAGTATCGTACAGATCTTACCACAATTTCAGTTTCCACCCTCTGCCTGAAAATTAGGACTTCTCCCTTTACCAATGGGAACCTCTGGAGTGACCACCGATACAGAAAATACATCCAAATTATCCCACCACAAAAATCCAGATGAGGGTGGAAGCTGGAGGCAGCCCAAGTATAAGAGCTGCAGCAAAGTGCCCAGAATACTCACAGGCAGGGAAAACATTCAGGCAAAGCAAACCACCAAATCCTGGGAAAGAAAAGACGTTAAAGACCTTCCCAATTTACTATCATGCATATTGCTGAGTCTAGATAAAGCCCCCATCTCACAAGACCCCTCACAGCTACATCCACCAGAGGATCCTCCATTGCCCAGCACCGAGGTCTGCACAGCACTGGGGCAGGCAAGAAGAGCAGATGGAGCCTGAAGTTTTCCTTTACTTCTAACTGGTGTCGGTAACACATCTCATTGCACTTGTGGCCACCTTATCATTACACTGGCAGAGGCTGCGGTGAAAATATTTGACTACGGTTTGACAGTATTGACTAAATAACATACTTTCCCCCTAAAAGCTGTAAATCCCCAGTCTCTAATTATTGGCTATGGTTACCCTGCTGAAAAGAGATCACTGGGAATTACGTATTTCTCACCATCTCTGCTTGTTTACTTGGCACATTTGACTTTGTGGTTAGAGGGTTTTATTATTTCCTGCTTCTAATCAGTAAGGGGTTTTTCTTCTGTTGAGGGTGTGGAGGGAAGGGTCACATCACAGCTAGCGAGAGAGTTTTAAAAATAGAAAAGTGAGGGTGCAATACTTCACCAACAATCTCCAGGAACAATTTTAGTTCAAGACACTCATTTTTCATTCTCTTCATTTCAAACCTGTAGTGACCTTTTGTGTGATCTCCCTGTCATGTATCCAACTAATGCTGCAGGAATCCATTGCAAGTTACTGGTTTTCAATAAAGAAAACATTTCTACAGAAAGGCAGAAGATTACTCACAGCACTTCATATACACAAATTTCAGCTGTTACTTGCATTTGACAAAGGAACTCTGTATTTACTTCAAACCCATCCCGTTTTACCAAAACCAGGACTAAGCAATAATACTTTACTCTTTGAAATAGGCACCACTCCACTGACAACCCAAAAATGCAGCTACTACCATCATCTCCTGAGGAAAAAGGAGGCGCAGAGAAGCTCCCCCAGCCAGCTGGCCAAGCCAGAGTAGATAGCATTGTCCTCCTAAGTCGGTGTTTGGAGCTGCACCATCACACATGCTCTGGACACAGCAGCAGGATCCACACAGATGCTATTTTCACACCTGCAGCAGGCACCAGCAGCTGTGTCTTGTGGCTACTGGAGGTGCCATGGTACATCCAGATGAAGCACCTTCAAGACTGTACCACCATTCCCACCTGGGACTGTGTGCCTGAGGCACTAGGGGTTTGGAGCCGCAGACAACGGGGATGCTGCACACCCAGGTCTCCACCTCATGTGCAGACTGGAAATGGCCAAGACAAGCACCCAGACCAGATTCCTCCGCACGGGCATGGCCAGACAGACCTGTTTGCTAAAAGCGGTCACAGAATGCATCACATCTCACCCAGCACATGCCGGGCTGGGACGGCCTGGTGCAGATCGGGGGCTTTGTCCGCTGCCAAAGTGCTATTCCAGATGCATATTTGTGAACGGAGCATTCAAAAGCAGAGGCCGGTTGCTATGTACACAGAGGTGTGAGGAAGGTTGGACCCAAGGCTCAGGACCCTCGTACGCCTTCAACACAAAGCAATTACAGATTTATATAATAAGACCAAGTAGACAATATACACATGTGCACAGCAGCTCTCTTTATATAACTTCCACTCCCAGCCCAACTCTCACAGAAACCACCAGGAAAACTCCAGCTTATTTCTCAGAAAATGGCACCAAATTTTTTCCCATGAGGAAAGTACAGAGGCTCACGAGTATGTAAGAGAACTTACGGCCCTGCCATGTTGTCTTCTCCCAGACACACACAATCCTCAGGGCCTCTAAGCATCCCTGCCTTTTCCCTTACTCCTCCTCCCACCACGAGGGCACTGGTGCAACCTCTTTCTGACCCACACAGTCCCACAGACACCCACAGCAACTAGGTCAAATGCTTTAGGGATTTAGGAGTGGTGCTGAGCCCCTGCAGGTCATTACTCAAGAGGGCTTAGCACGCTGCTTAAAAATGGAAAGAAGACTAAATTTTCAGCTGACCTCTTCATTGAGAGCTGACTCTGGCAAAGAGGAGACTTCGGGCTGCTGGTGTGACCTCTCCAGGAGCTGTGGAGGGGTTCCTAATCCTCCACACTCACAAGCAAGCGACCTTGAAAAAGCAATTCTGGGGCAAAACATTTTCGAAGTGATTTGCACCACACTGTCATGGCTGCAAGTGCTTGTAGCTTGCTAGCAAAAGACTCCTCCTAAGAGGGAAGTGGAAACAAACCCACCACCAACAAAACACCAAAGACTTCACTTTCCCTCTATATAAGTCATTATCTCACAGCTTCCAGCGTATACATTCCTGTCTTAGCAGGGACTCGCTCTGATTTCAGCTCCTAAGAAGTAATGTTGTGTTGAGAACCTAACCCAAAGTCTGTCACATTTTTCAGAGCTTTCACATACTCATGAATAACACAGCAGAAGCTGAAGCCAGCCCTGGATCTGATCTGCGCCGCTGAGATGTTTCATTTATAAATTGCAGCCCTGGTGAGAATGTGGCTTGCTGCCCAAGGCATCACCGCAGACCTGCCAGAGCCTGGGAACTTACTCTGCTTCTCAGAGAAACTCTCCTACGGTCCCTGCATTAGGTGTGATGGGACTTGGGACATATTTGTAGCTGAAAAGCATCTTAGAGAATCTTCATCAGGTTTCTATGGCTAAAACCACCAAGCAAATGGACTTCTTCAATCAGTCTCATCTGCTGTCACAGAGAGATCTGGTCCTCTAGAAACAGCTCAAAGAGGCTCCTCTTTGGCCCTGGGGGACTGTCCCCTCGGCTCTGCCAAACAGAAAACGCCCTTGAGGAGAGCTGGGAACGATGCCTGCTCTCCAGGGTCTCCTTCCCGAGGAGGCCAAGGGAAACAGCAGGGCAGAAGCTTCATGGCTGTGGGAAAGCTGCTCAGCAGGGAATGGCTCCAGTGGGGTAGGAGAAAGGATGGAGAAAGCACTGCCAAGCTATCCCTTCCCTCACTAGGAGCTTCCTAAAATCCTCTCCTCTCTCCAGCTGCTCCTGCCCAGCACCTCTTATCCTTGAATGTACCCACAGAGCAGAATTCTGCTGCAGAATGACTTCTCACTCAAACTGGCATAATGACACAACTTTGTTTTAAATCCACAGCCCTGAAACTCTCAGAGTAACAGGCCTGGATAGTTCAGCTGTGAATTTCTTTGCAGAGAGGAGAAACCCAGCAGTCAGTCTTGCCACCCCATCAGATGAAGCACTCGCCTCTTCACTTGTACCCTCTATTGGTACGGACATTTACAGCAGCCCTTGCACACTCCTGGCACACTCTGTGTACTTAAAAGCAGGGGACTTAGTCAGCTGTATGAAATAAGGCTTTACATAAACCATACAGGCATTTCCACAGTCCTAGTGTGGTGTCCACTTCACGCTCCTGCACAAGCTCCATCGGGACCTTGCTCGCTCTCACAGCCCAGCCACCAGCAGCTTTGCAGAGCACCCTAACAGGATAATCTGGGACCTGGGCAGCCCCTGAGGCTGTCACAGGGCTGTCACATCTGTAACAGCCACCCTGCAAGACAGCGCAACGCAGTTCCCCCACCTTTAGCTGGTGTTTCCCAAAGCCCCAGCTCTCACCAGGGGCTGTATTTCCATAGGCACTTGAAGTTCAAACTGTTCTGGACTGTGAGTATCATTTTTGGTGACTGGAAATGAAGGAAACCCTGCTGGCAGCACCTTCCTGCCCCTATACATCCCTCACCCTTTGCTCCAGGCTGCTACAGTAAAAATGTTTTTCAGTTGCAAAACAGGAAAGCCAGAAGGAAGCCTTACATAAACACAAAGCTACCAGGTGAGACAAATACTCAGAGTGCCTCTGGAAGGCCACTCCTTTTTATCCCAGATAGATGGAGTATGGATTATGTCAAGGAGCAGGTAGCCTTCTGCAACACAAGCCACAAGCAAAAATGAGCTTAGCCAACTGTTCAGCTTTCCCCCAGCAACCTCTACGCACGGTCATATCATCTCCCACTGCTCAAGCTGTTTCTTTTACCTCCTATGGAATGAGAAGGGAGAAAGAGAAAAATAAACATTTCCACACAGTTCAGAAGAACAGAGAGCGAAGTGAGCCAGGAGAGTCATAGATGAGCTCCTGAGGCCAGCGGAGCTCCCCCAGCAAGGGCAGAGCATACCTGCTCAGGAACTGGGACTTTCCTGGGTCCCTCTGGGGCTGTGGGAAGAACCGCTCAGGAGCAATCACATAACCTCGAATCTCTCTGCCTCCTGCCCTACCCAAGTTAGACTACATGAGTAGTAAAGTACAAAGCCAAGCGCTTTAAGATATGCCCTCTTCCCACCAGAGAGGCTGTGAGAACAAGCAATCCACACAGGATAGCAATCAGATCACCACATACACTCCTGAAAAGTGCTGAGATATTATTTTGATAGGTGTGATAGAAGAACTATCCAGATCATTGAACACAATGAAAGTAATACCTGGACAGACAGGTTCTCCAAACCAGACACATTGCTGTCAAAATCCTCTGGGGAAAAGATGACCAATGCCTCCCGGCGTTTCCCACAGTTTGACACTGCATTCATGAACACACACCTAGTGAAGACCTCTGCAGCAGTCCAAAGCTTTATCCTCCCTCATCCATAAGAACCCATGAGCAGAGAGCACTTTCCAACAGAGATCTGTGGCACTGGAGGAAAGCCCAAAGCCTACCAATACAGTTTATCTCAACCATAGCTTTGGATCCGGTGTCGATTGCCCTGTGGTTTTTCAGAACAGATGTAGTTACAGCAGCTAAGCATTGTCCCATGAGATCAGCTGATCTTATTCTGAGCCCAACTCTCTCTTCCACCTCCTCCACACCCGATTTTTTTCCGGTCTCCTACTTGGAGGTGATGATTGTATTCATCTTGGAGACCTCTAGATGAAAAGCACTCACAAGATGCCAGGGATTGCACAGATAAAAGAGATGAAGCTGGACTTGAAAAGCACCTCTCCAACTAACTGTCCTATGAATCACTTCTCCACTGTCTTCCCAGCTACAGAACTTGCCTTTTCAGAGTCACTCTGTACAAACACACCCTTGCTACCACCAGAGCCTTCCCCACAGTGTGGGCAGTGCCCGGTCCAGCCTTCCCGCTGCTCTCAGCCTTGCCCGATCCACACTTGGTGTCTCATGACAGATGACATAAAGACGACATAAAAGTATGAAGCAGTGCTTGGCAAGATTAATTTGTGGCTGGAAGAAGCCTTGTTTTAGCAGTGACCCTCTGTTTCTTTCACGAGGAGTTTTTTCCAGCCCTGGCCCCTTATCCTGGCTGGGAGGTGATGTCTGTATCAGAGCAGCAGGCCCTGTTCAGCATCTCTGCCCCTTCCTGCTGGAGGTGGTGCCTGGTCACTGCAAGCACCAGGGCTTACTTTCAGAAGTGTGGGATTTGAGGTGATACCTGCAGCTGGGCAAGAAGGAGCAGGGAAGCCTCAGCACTAAGCCTGAACAGAGCTGTTGTCTGTTCCAGCTCGTCCTCTGACAGTGGTAGGGAAACTGTCACTGCTCGGAGCGCTCATCAGCTCCTCACGCTGCCATACCCAGGTCAGTGGTAGCTGAAGGACAAAGCCCTAAGGTGGTGAGCATGGAGGTGCCCCTGAGGGTATTCCCTGGCACAGTGCAGCTCCTGGACAGGTTGCTCAGCTCAGCAAGAGCAGTGCCAGGCAGCTGAGCACATTAGCCAGTGGTACTGCTGGCAGGGAGACACCCTAATCTTCTCCAGTGGAGGTGCTTTTACAACAGGACAGGGTGGCAGGGGCCTTTGCAAGGATCTCAGGATGGCTACAATTACTTTCCAGACCACAGCAACCCCAGGGAAATCCCAGTATCTATCTGTCCTGATGGGAGGTCTCAGCAGACAGAGGTGAAGGAAGAAAATCATTCTGGCCATTCCCTGAAACACCTAATGTATAAAACAGCAGCCTCTGTTCCTCCTGATGGGCCACGGTGACCCTACCACAAAGAGGGAATACTCAGCCCTTGCTCCTGGCAGAGTGGAGTCTTCAGACACTTCAGCGCAGACCATACTGCAGTTGTAGGTGTAGGACACAAGCATGATGACCTATGGTCCCTGGAGAGCTGAGCTTCAACACTCACTTGAGGCCACTACACACCAAGGGCTCAAGGTCACATAAGCTCAAGGGCAGTGTTTACGTCAGCAATTAATTGTGTGGGATAAAGGAGATCGGTTGGCTGAAACAGTTGGTTTTGAGGCTTCTACATCTACCATGTATCCTGCTCAAGGGTATAACTTCCAACTAGACTTACTCACCCAGACCAAACCCCTGGACATGCACATGGTTCACAGCTGCTCAGAGGACCAGCTACTGCTTCCAACCACCACGTCCTCCTCTGTAGTTGGAGAACATATCGTGCAAGCTCAGAGCAGAACTTCTGATTTAGTTTCCACCAAAAATGAATCCAGTTTTTGTGCACAAAAACTGCACTGCCACCTGACAGGGTGCAGAGAGTGAGGACAAGTAGGAAATTTGCTTCAAACCACATGACGGCTCCAAAATGAAATGTCAGTAGAGCTGGAGCCTATGATCCTTCAGCTCCCACTGGTCTTGGAGGGAAATAGGGCTACCCTAGATGAAGCCTAGTGTTTCCATAAACTTTTGGGTTCGTAGCTTTAATCCTAGCCCCTCAGGGGGGTTTTTACACACCTTTCACCTTTCATCCAGCTGTCTGTGTCTATATCCAGCTCCTGGCACACAGATCAGAGAGGCCTCACCCAGCATGCAGACAGTTCTCCTTCCCTAAACAGCGGGGCTGGCACTGCTCCAGCTGCGTATAGAAAGCCAGCCCGCAGTCCTCCTGCGGATTGGGAAGCAAGTCTGAGTGGGAAGGGATCTGTCTGCCAAGGGCACACCCCTCTACTCGAAGGACCATGGGGCTAATAGACTTGAGATGCTTTTGGATAGCACCTACCTGTCCTCAGCTGGATGGGGTCTCATGGTGAGCAGGGGTTTCTGCTCCACATCACGTACCTTTGCAACCATGAGTGGGGTGGAT
This sequence comes from Baryphthengus martii, assembly GCA_013396935.1. Classification (NCBI taxonomy): domain Eukaryota; kingdom Metazoa; phylum Chordata; class Aves; order Coraciiformes; family Momotidae; genus Baryphthengus; species Baryphthengus martii. The sequence continues at coordinate 110,728 of VWZK01007245.1, forward strand.
CCTGGGAGAGGACAGGGAAGTTTGAGGTAGTTATCAGGAAAGCACTCATGGTACAGGAACAAATACGGGCTGGGGGGTCTCCCTCGGACAGACCGACTGCTGCTGGCTTGAGAGAACAGAACTCTCCATTTATGTGGGATTCTGCCTGAAATGGGAACTACTGATCTTAGTGACCTTCAAAAGCCAAAGAGGAAATGCAGAGAGAAATGTGAACAACCAGGAGAGCAGATACACAAGCTGCGTATTGCCAAACGTGAGCAGGTTCACTCCAGCACCTACATGTCTTTGCCATCCCCAGCCAGAGGGTCCTGAATCTTTCCACAGCTGGGACACGAATCACAGCGAGGCGGACGATACCTACCTCCTCAAAGGCAAAACGTTCTTGTCCCAGATGTGTTTTCATAGCTTCAAAAATACTCTTTTCAGCCTTGTCACCTCTTCACAGAGAGGCAAAGGTCTGAGAAGGAGTAGATTCTGGCTGCCTCAGAGTTGGCCCACCATATATATCCATATATGGGCATCTGTACTTATATGTGCATTCAGGTTTGTACATACATATATACGTACACGTGAGGAAATATCTGGCGGACTCCTTGGGAAACAGGAAGATCAGGAGGCAGCCAAACATGAGAAGACTAAAACCAGTACACAAAATAATTGCTTCTCCAAGAGTCTCCTTAAGTTTTTCCACAATAAGGTCAATATTATGGAGGGCAGGAGAACCAGCCCAAAGCAGGGCTGAAACCCACAGCAGCAGAGCAGAGAGAAACAACCACAGACCAAGAAATAAATGGAGCACAAGGTGAGCAGCAAAATTGTCCTGTGCACGCTGTCATCACAGTCCTATTGTGGCACTTTTTGGTGTGTCCTGGCTTCCCAGGTATTCCAAAGGAGTCGGAGCCCAACTCCTAGTGAGCTCCTCACTCACAGCAGAGACAGCTAACCTGGTGCAACTGGGAAGATGGGGCAGATTTTGTCTGGGGCTTCCAAAACTCTACTGCACTCACAGGCAGGAAGAAATGGCTTCAAGATTACACAGCTTGTTTTCTGTGGAGAAGGGGTCTTGACTTTTTGAAGGAACACTTCAACGGTGTGAAGCAGGAGGACCAACATTTTCAGGAGAAAGAAGTATGAAACCACAAATTATTCCTATCTTCCTCTCCTCCAGCACCCTCAAAACCATCAGCTCCTCTTTAGCACCCCCCTCTCCTCAGTTCAAGAAAAGTAATTTCAAAGGTCGGTTTTGGCCCGGTCGTTCCCAGAGACAGAGCATGGTGTGCATACATGAAGGAGATGCGGCATTCCTCCGGGGGAGATAAGGAGGTGGGGGGAGGAACGCTTTCCCCTGCATGTCTGTGCATGACCCAGACCCAAACAGAAGCAGCATGTGACTGGAAGTTCCCCAGCAGATGACTGTCAAAGTGCTTGAATGCAAGTCAAGGTGGCAAAAACCATCAGCCAAAAGGGCTGGAAGGGACTTTAAAGATCATCTAGCTCCAAACTTTCTTCTTGCCTGCAGACGGCCCATGCAGACCTCTGGGACACGGTGAGAGGCCATGGCACAAAGCTGTCGAGAGGGCTCCCTTCATACTTGAGGACCAAGGGTTTACAGAGAACTCAACTGAGGCTTTGGGTGCTGAAATATCTGGCTCTCAGGCATCTTCGAGAGAAATCCTAAGCCTGAAGGTACGATGGGGCATGGGCACATGAGGATGGGTCCACACGTGCACATACAGTGAGTTCCCAGTGAAGGGAAGCCCACCACACATTCCCGCTTGCAGGTAGGAGCAGGGCTCAGCCATGTCTTACCCACAACACACCAAATACTGGCTTAGGAAGCAAACACCATACCATGCTTCTCATACCAACTGAGCCAGCAGTGACTGAATGGGGAGATAGGGTGTATTGGCTGCCAATCAATTGATATGCATCCAGTTCCTCCCACCTGCACTTAACCAGTCTTGTTGGTGCAGCTATACTGGCAAAACTCCTCACCACAGCAAAATTCACCAGTGGGATCGACACATCAGACAAGCAAAATCAGCTTTGCTTACCCAGCACTTTTGTGCTGGTATAACTGGCAGGGATTTTGCAGTGAAGCAGCAGCATAATTAAAATCAAACAAACAATCAAATCTTTACCACCAATGTCCTGCACTGACCAGACCTGACAGCGTGAGGCTGTTTGATCTAGGGTTCCTCTGAAAAGCATCTACAAAGGACTATTGCAATAGCCAGTGAAAAACTCCCACCTCTGGGGTGAGATTCAGATGCAGAAGGTGCTTTGCCTGAGATAAGCCATCAAAAATACAGCAGGCAGGTGGAAATGGAGGAAGACAGAGAAGCAGAGGAAAGCTCTTAGCATGAGGCTTTGCCTGCCATTTTTCTGGGACTGATGTATTTGGTCTCTGGCCTGGAGACCCTCCATGTGGAATGTACATGTGCAAGAGTGTTTGGTGTCTAACAGCCAGGTTAGAGATGGGAACTTCCTCTGTTTGCACCATTGCTCAAAATACCTGTCAGGATACAGGGGAATCACTTTAGGAGAGAGCAGGAACCCACCTAATACAGCATCCCCTCTCTGATGGCCCATGGCAAGAGCAATGGAGGTAAGCACAAAGTTGTTATCCCACAGCACACAATCATCACCCTTACTTTTTCCTTTCTCTTTTTCTTTTTTTTTTTTTTATGGTTTCCGTTTGCAGATTGCCTAATTATAATCCCTGTATATTGAAATCAGAATTAAGCAGAGCCAAAAAAATGAAGATTATGGAGACTTGAATTTCCTAGAGCTAGTGTGGAGGTTCCTATTTTAAGTCTATTCAGATTTAGGGCTGCCAGTCAAAGGGTCACATTTACCTTCAAAGATTGCTGTGCTATGAGGCATTTCCTGAGGCTAAGCACCCTGGCTTAGCTGCCCATTGCCGCAGAGGGCAGAGAGCTGCGAGACCAATCACTCAGACCTATCAAATACCCAGCAGCTCAGTGCTCTTGTCTGGGAGAGATAAAAAAGTATTTACCCTGATCTCATTTTCCAAGTGATGGTGCAGCCTCAAAGTGAAGGGGATGTTCTCCAGAAAAGCCTACCTCTGCGACGTGTCCTCATCTCAGGGCGATGCAGCCACAGTGTTGGTCTCTCCAGAGGTGTCCCTCCATCATCGGTGAGGACACCTGAAGTGGTGAGGGTCTGTATTGTGTTTCCATGGTCTTCAATCTTTCCAGGGGAGGTTTCCTGATCACTCAACACAGCTAAGAGAGAGGAGATGGGTGAGTGCACACACCAGGTCTCTGCACAGGTGCCCCCGGGAAGGGGGAAGCTTTACATGGGGCAGCTGCAGCATTGACAAGGCACCTGGGGCAAAGATCTTCCCCATGCTTCCCCTTTTCCTCCCATCACCTTGCCAAAGCTTTTACAATTACTTTTATGAGTTTCCCCAAGGGAATAATAAGATTAAGGCATGAGTAAGAAAACCAGAGGTATGTGGAGTCTGGCCATAGCACGGGGGCCGGCTCAGGCTCCCACCTGCACTCGGGAGGCTGCTTTGATGCCTGCAGCATCCAGGAACTCCCATTTTGACTCCCGCGAACCATTTTCTCCAGCAATTTCACCACACCTTGTGCTCCCACCATGTTGTTCTCCTTCGCAGAGCTGCCCCTGGACAGGAGCCTGTCTCACCCCATCTGCCCAGACACTGCAAGCTCTTCTCAGCTGACATCAGCAGAGCCTTTTCATAGGGAGAAAAGCTGTTTTCATAGTTGAGTTTGGGCACCTCACCTCTTCTCCAGTCCAGAGGAGTTTGGGATTCTGATCTGGTCCAAGGTCTGTATGACCGACCCTTTTACTAGATCCATGATTACCTGACTGCCTATAATAACTTGGCCCAAGGGGACACTTTACTTGCTTTCTGGGTGGTTTCTTTGTTTGTGTTACAGGAACCCAGATTTGCAAAACAGGAAAAAAAAAAAAAAAGGAGGTGAAGAGTCTTCTTGAAGAGACGTAGCACAGGCAAGCCAGGGAAGAAACTCTGCGCTGGTCTCTTTGAAAGAACACCTTTTGCAGGTAATTTTGGCATGGATGACCACCAATTCTGCTTTAGGAGGCCAAAAATAATATGTGTACATCGTGCCTGTGAGAAAAACAAGCAAACAAAACAACCGTCATCAACAAAGACTTCCCTTTAAAGGTTGTGCCCCACTTAGGAAACAATCTGCTCTGAGAAACCCCACATCCCAACCCTACAGCATGGGTGTCACTGACCATGGACAGCCCTTTCCAAACTGGGATCAGAGGGGTAACCCAGTCTGCAAAGCCCTACATTCCAGCTCCCCGTGCCCTCACCACTGGCCTGCTGCAAAGCCTCAGCGTGGGCAGAGTTTGCAACACCCCCTTGCTGGTGTCTTAGATCAAGGTGCAGCGAGGGGCTCATCCACAGTTGTAACTGGTGGGGGCCATCCTGCCAGAGAGAGCATTTCAGTGCAGTATGACAATCTATATTTACAGGGATACAATATCCAACAAGAATACACCGGGGACTTGCCCAGCTGGCAGAAACGTGGCAGCTCCTGCAATTACACTTGACATACAAGAGACAGGATACCAGCCAACACCTGCCTTATGTTTGTACAACACCACAGTGCAACAGCTGCTGCATGCCCCCTGCATCCCAGCCCACTTAGAAGGTAAACATCCCGAGTGTAGGATAACCTGACATTTCTTGGCAGTGAGGGCAAACACTCAATGTGATCGCTGGGTTCTGATAAAGGAAGGGCACATGCACAGGGTTTTTTTAGCAGGTTCTCTGGAAGGCAGCTACCAAAACATTGATGCTCACGGGTATTTTCTTCCCCAAAAGCTGCATTTCTTTCTGCTTCCCTTCAAGCCAGTGCGTTATTTGCCAAAGCCTAACAAAACCCTGAAATCACAATTCACTCAGCTTTTAGAGGCATTGGTTGCCCTTGCAACCAGCGCTAGCAGCTAAAAAAACCTGTAGGTTTGTGTCCTAGAGCTTATTCAAAGCCCAATTTCAGCCCAGGTGAGCTGCTCTGAGGCAGTGCAGGCAGCACATGGCCCTGGCTGGTGTCTCTGTACAGAGCAGGAGCTGCCTGCTGTGGGCTGGGTGGAGAGAATTACATGTGGCTGCCATTCTGGTTTACGATCTGGAGAAGAGAGAAACATCATCATTTGAGAACAGAGCAACCCATCGGTGTCCTGAGGGAGAACACGCAGTTCCACACCACCACGCAGGACAGATGGACCCTGTACTCAGCTCTGTTGCTGGTTTCCTCTGCGATGCTGCTGGAGTAACTCAGTGTCTCTTTGCTCATCTCCTGAATCTGCAGCCCTCTCCCTGCCTCCCTGGCCCTGCTCCTTGCTGCTCCTGAGCTGGTGTGCATGAGGCGGGGAGTACTTTGCCCTGTTGTCCTCAAAAGTGCAAGCCAGAGGTTATCTCACACAACCCCAAACAAACGCTCACAAACTTTCCCCTGGGCGTTTTTAATTGCTGTTTAAATGATCAGTTTCTCCCCCATCCTCCTTTGCACTCTACATCAAGCGTGAAAGGTAAACGTGCCAAGCTCCAGATCCTTTCCTGGCTTCAGACCATCATGGGACCAGCTTTTATGCAGCACAGTTTTGTTCAAGGAAATGAAGAGCAATAGTGAGAAACGGCCCAGGTTTGCTCTGAGCAGGCTGGATTCTGCCAGATTACAGCACACAACACTTAATCCACGCAAAGTCCTGCTATATTTAGTGAAGCTAGACTCAGTGAAAAGCCAGCTAAAAGAAGATTCAGAGGGAAAGCTGCCAAAATACATCCCCCTGGGAGGCGTGACAGACGCTGCCCAGATTTCCATGGGACGACAGCTAATTTAAAGCCAGAGCTGATGCATGAAGACTCCAAGTGGACCTGCTAATTCTAGTACGTACCTTCGGTTCTGTTTCAGGAGACAGACTTCACCAAGAAAAAAATGGGGTGAACTGAAAGAAAAAAAACCTCAGTGAAGTAGTTCCATGAAGGGTGAAAATATTGAGCATCCATGAACCTGCCTCATGATGGCGTGGAGTTCTCTGCTGTCTGAGAAGGGCTGAGCTCCTGCTGCAGCATCTCCTGCAACAGGGATGCTAACGGGGTCTCTTGACTTCCACCCAGCCATCCCAGGAGAGCAGGGGCTGTGCAGTTCCCGAATCCAGCTACTCACCGCACGGCCCAGGCAGGCACGCGGTGGAGTCCCGACGGGAGCATGGCAGAGCGCCAAATGCTCCCACTTCAAAGCTGAGCCAAGCAACCAGCTTGTCTGTTGGCTTTTATTTCGCCGCTATTGCTTGCGTGGTGAATTCCAGGTGAGGAATGTAATGATAGATCAACTTGCTCATGATAAAGTTCAGGTACAATGTGTAACCCATAAAAAAGAAACCTCTGGAGTTTCGTCCTGAAATTGCTGCTCTGAGTCATGAGGGTTTGCACAGCACGGATGCAAGGTGTGACAGTTGGCAGTGTTCATCATCTTTGGGCAGAAGGTGGATTTTTAGCTCCAGTACTGGAGATGGTAAGAATATACCAACCAATTTAATCCCTGTTAATATCTGACTGATCTGTTGAAATCCTTGAGCAGGGCATTGGTCGCAAATAGGGTGAGTTGTGGAGCTTTGTCTTCCAGATGGAGGTCATCAACCCAGCCATTCCCAATCCATCCCCCCTCTACCTTGTCCCACAGATTGGAAGGAAGAAAGAACAAGGGAAGGAGATATATGTAAAGGAATATCATGGGCTGTATCTCCATATCATTTCCCCACCTCACTCTTCCAGTCTGCGGAAGTATTTAGATGACAATATCTGCAAACCTAAGAACAAAAGTCCCATATATAAAATAGGCCTACTGAAGTCCAAGTAACTTGTGTTTGCTGTTTTAAGGAAAGAGCTGTTTTCTTTGGCCACAGCTCTTACGCACATCTAAAGCCCAAAGGTATATACTGGTCTGTCAATCCGTGTAATGTTACACCACTAAAGCCTAGAGTGAAGCAGAGAACAGCATCCAAATACTATGGAGAGCCAAAAATTCCCCCCCACTATACCAACAAGCAGATGATAAACAATCAATCGCACAACCTGAGTACCTGGGACTGCCGGCACGTCTCTACTAGACAGTGACCCTAGGGGATAACATCCCTTCAGGATTTTCAACAGCAGAGGCAGGACCTGGCATAACGTATCAGTCACCAGCTGACAGCACCACTTGAATTTGGCACTGTGGCAGAGATAGCAGCAGAGATATTAGTAGCCAGGTGTACCCATCGGAGCAATATACACAGCGAAGACACTCAGACTCCTCCCTTCCTAAGACAGGCATTGCTTGGATCTCTTAGGGCACCAATTCACCAAAACCAACACCACTTGCACTGACATACCCGCAAAAAAGCTGCAAATGTGCCCCTGCTTTGTAGGAGTGACAGGCTGGGGAAAGGTGCAGGGAGTGTGGGGAGTGCCTGAAGGCAGTCAGAAGCGAGTGTACGCTTAATCAGCTTAGCCAAAATAGATCAATAGGCACTAAAATGGGAGGGTCCCCTCAGAGACCCACGCAGCAGAAACCTGCTGGGAGGAATGGCATGTGCAAATGAGCAGTTCTCCCCAAGATACAACCTGAATCAACCTGAAGCAGCCCTGGCCAGATGCACCATCTGCTCAGGGCATTCCACAAGGACAGCCCCGTCGACAGTGTCAAAACCAGCAGACAGATCAAGGAGCGTTAATACGGAACATACCCCTGAGCCAGCTGGCAGGGAGAGATCACGGCAGACCTTCAAAAGGGCTGTCTCGAGACCATACCTCCTGCTTGAGCCAGACTGGAATTTATCAATGGCATCGTATACACAGAGGTGTGACTACAGCCGTAATGCAATGGCTCTTTTGGAAGCGGGGAAAGAATGGCAGGATGGATGTCAGACAGCAGCTGACAAATCATCCAACAAAAGTGACGGCTGCCACGAGACAGAAGACGAGACATCCAATTTTAGTGCTCTAACAAAACAATCCAGCAGTAAGGAAGCCCTGATAGAGGATACGGTTTCACAAGTATCATCACTGTGCTTGCAAGCAAAGGGTCACTCGATCAGATCCTAAAGGTAGCAGTGAATTCACATCACACTTCTAAAGTTCACCTCCTTGGTGTGATCTCCAGGGAGTTCCCATAAGATGGAGGAGGTGGGTGATAGAAACATGAGGCTCACAAGCAGCCCACGATCCAGGGACATAGTCCGATGTTATGATCCGCTGCGTATCTTTGGAAGAGGCAGGTTACCTCTGCTTTGCTTTTCCTCTTGTCATCTCCTGCAACAACAGGTGCAATTTTTGAGAGCTCATGGGCAGACAACAGGACTCCTCTTGGTCCTGTGTCACACAAAGTGATCTGGCACGCTGGAGGACTGACTAGAGCAAACCAGGCCAGGGGGCAGCAGGCCAGTCCTGCCTGCTCCTCTAAGCCTCACCTCCCTGCACACTGCAGCAAGCACAGATTTAGACTATTGGTCCTTTTGGAAACAGCACACACAGCAGCGCTCAGCTCTCTCGAGGATTGACCTGCAAGAGATCACTCTTGCCCTCACTCCAAGGATATGGCGGTGTGCACGACTCCCTTCCAGACACCCTCTCTTCCCTCAGCTCTCCGACTCCATCATTCCTTAGGAGATTCTGAGACAGAAGAGCAGCATGGCCTTACTCTTCACAGCCCCAGCACACAGCGAGTGAACACAGACCAGAGCATTTTCCCTCCACACCTCAGCAACCCCACGTGTTTCATACACCAATGCCTGAGGTAAAGGAAGGAGCAGAGGGAGCCGTGTTACAAACCCATCTCTCTTCCTTAAGAATTTCAAAAGGGGACAGGCAGTAACGGAGAACATGAGAATTATCCCTCTTTATGGGATGGTTATACCAGCAACAACACAGGTAATGTCTGAACAGGCAGCTCAGGACACTGGCTGGACACGCCGCTCGGATCTTACAAGATGACTCAGTGCAAAAAAAACCAAACAAACAAATAAACAAACAAATGCTGGAGGCCAACCAAAGGCTAATTAGAACTGTACAGCATTTGCCAGAAAAGGCCCCTGCTGAGCAACAGCTTCTCCTGGCAAAGGGAGTTGTCTGTCTGTCCAGACAAATCACATCCCAGAACAGCTCAAGAGCAGCCAAGGGGCAAGAGGACTCTCCTGGGGGTGCCCCTCACACCACCCCCCTGGACATCCTCAGCAGCACTCTGCAGGGCCAGCCAACCTTTTCTTTCAACTCCTCAAAGACAAGGCTCTTCTGTGAAAATATATTTAGGCTGAAGGAATGTGATTCACTAGAGGACAAGCCTCTTTTCTGGCAACCCGGATTTTAAGACAGAAATGCGAAAATTTTACAAGTCTCCCTGGAAGAGCTGGAGTATCACCAACTGTTTGCAGTAGAGCCGGGGGACACGGAGTCGGCTCCAATGCCACCGAGTACACAACCACTCCGCGGGGCTCAATCACACGACATCTTCACGCTCGGCTTGTTCGGTTGATCTCATTCATACACAAAAACACAAGGCAGGCCCTGGGAACTCGGCGTATTTACTGATGTTTGAGGTGCTTTTTAAAAACATGGTTCCAACTGCATTAAAATTGAATAACTTGGCAGAAAGTCTATAAATCAAGACTGTATTTCAAGACATAGCAAGAAAGGAGGACGGTTCATGCAATTATGCTGACAGTAAAATGCTGAGCTTAATTATGACTTCAGCAGCAATGACATATTTGTGATGATTAAGTTCAAGATCTGCAGATAAGAGGACAGGGTTCCCTGGACTCTCTTTTTTCCTCTCCTTTCCTCCCCTAAGGAAACAATCCTTCTGCAAGCCTCAGTCTCCCTCTCAGCCTGTAAGTTCTTCTCCAGTAACATTTGGCTTCTCTAGCTAATTTTAACAAAGGACCAAGGAAGAAAAAAAAACTATGAGGAAATGAAGGTCCTGTAAATTCTGTAAACAGGAGCATCTGGGCCGAGGTGAGAGGGCCTGCAACAGGAGTTCACCTTTGGCTGGGATGCAGAGGAACAAAGTACAGACGTGAAGGAGAGAGAGAGGGCCTAACTAGATGAGTCAAAGCCATGGGGAATCAAGCTTCACCGCTCACAGAAAAGCTTGCTAGACGGCAAGTGTTGAGGAAGGCTTTCTCCTGGAGACTCACAGTACACCACAAAAGACATTAAAGACAGCTGTGTGTCACCTCTCCTCTCTTTCCAGGGTCTCCTGCACACAAAACTGCACACACACCACAAGAGGCCTTCTGCTGCCACAGCAAATTTTGCCTTGCTTCTGTTCCAAAATTCAGATTGGGTTCAAATGAAATTCCAGCCACCTCAGGCTTCTAGAACAGCACCTACCTCCTGGTCAGGCAGAAAAGTGACTTTTTTTCCACATCTACCCCACTTCCCAAATCAATGTTCTTCATATGGATATCACACTATCCTAGTATGCTGAAGCAGACAGCTTCCATCTGCATCTAGGTCACTGGATCAAACAGAAAGTGACAGTAGTTCAGATGCAGAAATTCTCCCTGCACACTCTGACAGCAAGCTGTCAGTCTTACCAAAATGAACAGAGTGAGCAAAATGCTTGTTGGAAGAGACCTGTGAAGGCCTCTAGTCCAAACCTCCTCCAGCACAGCCATTGTCAACAGTAGACCAAGTTGATTGTAGCTTTATCCAGCTGAACTTCAAAAGCTACCCAGGAGGGAGATTCCCTGACCTCTCTGGGCAACTTGTCCCAGTGCTGCACCAATCCCATGGGAGAGAGGGTTTCCTAATATCTGATCTGAACCTTGTGAGCTGCATTGTGTGGCCACTGCCCCTTGGTTTATTATCTGCCACTGATGAGAAGAGTCTGACTCCACCAAATCTACAACTGCTCTTCCAGTAGTTGTGGGAAGTTGCTAGATTTGCCTCAGCCTCCTCTTGACCAGACTAAACAAGTCCTCTTTCCCCAGATCCTGACCATGTCGGTAGTTCACAACCAGCCCCGCTTCACATTCTCACAACCCTTCTCACCCCAGGATCCCAGATCTGGATGTTGCTGCACTTGCTGTTGGCACAAATCCAGAGCCCTGTCCATAGTCCAGCACTCAGCATTCCTGGAGTTCAAAAGCAGGAGGCATCTTCGTCCTACCTGCCCAATCTGGGTAGTTTGAATTTCAAGTACTGACAGGTAAGGACTTGCAGTTTTGCCCATGCTTTCCGTAATGAAAGTCCCCAGAGGATCTGTTTATACTGACATCTAGGGTCAGGCCTGAGGGTTGACTCCACCCAGCTTAAGCCTACCTCAGAGCTTGTATCAAAGCCATCTGCTCTGTCCTTCCTGATCCTCCAGATGAGCTCTTCAAGGAATCAGTCTTGTTTCACCTTCTGGGTTTGTCTCTAATGACAGGTGTTAGAGGCAGGAAGTGGGCTCCACTCAAGACCAGGCAGCTACGGGTTTGTTGTCAGCCAACTGCTACAGCTTGCATCTTGCAGGGCAATGGTCTGACCCCAGGCACACAGCACAGAGGCATGAGACTAACGAGCTAATTTCTTCTCAGATCCTGAAATCTGGCAAAGTTGTGCCAGGAAGTCTCCAAAAGCAAAGCTGAGGGAGGCATCAGAATAGATGGCCAGCAGAGCGGGAGATGAGGCGGTCCTAAAGTCAAGCTTTAGTGGTTTCCCTGCTATAGCCTGAAAACACATCCCAAACAAAGTTTGTGGTGCATACTTTATAAGCCAGGGGCATTTTAGAGACCAACTGGAGCAAGGATCACCTTCTGCATCTTCTCCAGCACATGCCTCTTGTGATACAAGTGTGCTTAGGAGGTCACCGGCCGCAAGCCCAGAGCTATGGCTCCCCAACATCTTGCTCTCTGAATTCCTTGTTACTCACCAAACAATCAGGGACAAGCAGCTCTTTATATGCCTGGTCTGCTACCTGTCATTGTGCTACTTTCATCCATAGACAGTTTAGAAGGTACAATTGTACCATCAAATGAGCTTGCTGGGACCCAGACAGCTCAGCAGCTCTGGGGACAAGCCACTCCAACTCTTTGTGCAGTCCTAGCAGACCATATACCACACTTCTGAAAGGGGTTATAGAGAAGGAAACCAAGAAGAGTAGCTCAACCAGCGTACCAAAGTCACCTGCATTTTCAGTTTGCATGGCATTTTTCAGAGCTGCCCTCTAAATTACAGTTTTAGGCTGTATATGTATCACTGGGATTTTTACTTGACACAGCAACATGCCCTAACCTCCAGTGGATCTAGTCCTACCACTTTGTTCAGAAGTCCCTGTTTGTCCACGTGTGCAAAACTGGTGTTTGCTTTGTCTATCAATCACAAGGATACAGAAGCAATGGTTGTGCTAAGAAATTTTTACTGGAGTTTAAAGAACATCAAGTAATCCCCAGAAGCCAATAAAATGGCTTCCCCCTCAAACTAGCCAGTTCAGAGTCCAGTTAAACTGGATCCTGGATTCATCAAGTAAATGAACCCCTTCCTAACATGCTCCATAAAACAAGGCATGCTGCAGAGAATAGTGCTGACCTTTATCCAGAGCTTAAAAAAACCCAAACCAATCCCCAAAACAGTATAAAGAACTTCTAACTCTCTAGAAAAAAACAATATTGGTTATTGACTAGCATTTTGTTTCTCTTCTAAATCACCCTGCATAGCATAAATAAGAGCCTGCATGATGTTCATGACTTCCTGTGATTCCACTGCTCTTTCCTGAGCTTTTTTGCTTATGTGATTTATGCCTAGTCGCGTGAGCTGGCCACGATGCTCTGACACAGGCACAAGCATGAGAATGGCAGTCACATCTTACAGGTTTTGGAGGCACAGCACCTTCACTTCAGCCCTCTGAAGGCTGATCAAAAACAATGGAAAGTCAGCACATGGAAAAGGGTAGGAAGACATTTTGCATTTTCCTGCAAATATCTATGTCCTGCTAGAGATAAAAACATGAAGAAAAGTACTATCCAATCAGAGGAATTATGTTCTCCTCTGCCAGTTGTAATCCTGCATCACGTTCATGAGCCTTGGGAACCCATCAACTCTTTGGGAACGAGAGCGCCAGGCAGGTAACGTTCATTGGCCCCATCCAGAGAGAATATGTCTACCCAGAGCTTGTAATTCTTGGAACGCTTTTGTTTCCATCTCACTTCTGACATCCACAAGTAGTCCAAACAACATTTACTGGGACTGACTTGCCAATTTCACATAGGTCTCTCAGTTGAACTGGAGGCAGTGGGTTTCCAGTCAGCAGAAGCCCCTTGCTCTGTAGCTGACTGAGTTCAGCTGTGCATTGCCTGTATCAGAAAGATGTGGAGTACCTCACAGAGGTTGTTTCCCTGTGCTGAACTTCCAGAGCTACATTTTCACCCGAGCATTCAAAAACATTATGCTCCTCCCAAACTGTGCTAAGCTTCTCTGGAAAGAAGGGCAAACACATAAGGAGAGGAAGGAATAACAGCACTTGTCATCTCTTTCAAATCTACTTCCTAAGCTTCCTTCATGCAACCTCCTATCAATGCCTTCCAGCATCACTCTAAATGATGGCTCCTCACTGAAACGGACATAAGAAGCTTCTGCAGCAGATAAAGGGGCTCAACCACCACCATAAATCAGCCAAGGAAAACGCCAAGTAAACGAGCTGTACAGGACAGCAAGGCTAAAATTCACTCTAAACTTAGAGCAGCTGAAAGACATCCTTTTCCATAGTACACAACATTCCAAGTCCTCAGAAGGGTCCTTTTCCAGACCATTAAAAGGAGACTGGGCTATAACACGTCACCCCTTTAGACAAACAACCAGCCTAGAGCGGGAGCAGGGGACAGTTAAGACAAGATCCATAAATATCTGTTATTGTGGTCATGTCGCAGGTTGTCGATGGATACCACCAGGAAACATATTTGTGCAATCTGAGTATCTCTTGCAATAGAGTCAAACCCAGTATTTACATAAAACACCAAAAATGGGTGCCAGGACTCTTGAGCAAATGGGATTGGTCTCTGCCTGTCAAATATGTCTCATTTTGATTTAGAAAAGACCAATGCTTATCAAAACTGACCATAACATACATTCTGTCACTGTTAAAAGCGACCAAACACTGCCCTGAGAGCACAGGGGTTTATCCTCCACCTCCTGATAAGCAATTGGCAACATGAACGCAAACCCGCCAGAGACTCTGAAAGCAGGCATTTTTCTAGAGCGTGTCACAAAACGCAAGGGAGCAAAGTTCAGAGCCTGATTATGTACATGCTAATCTGATAAAAAATAAAACCTGTGTCCTGTCAATAAACTTGGAGTGTCATTGTGAGAGGTACAGCCCGGGAGTTACCCTGGCCACGCGCTGCGCGTCAGAAGGAATACGCTCTGAAGGGCACGCAACTTAAAAAAGCTTTCAGCCTTAGTCAGGATTGTGTTTCAAGGGATTCAGCACCTTTCCCAAAGAAAATGTACTTTAACGAGGATGCCTGTAAGTCATTTAGGAACTCATAAAAATATCTTGCAGAGGAGGACCGATGATGTATGCATCGTTGTCACAAAGGCAGGATAAAGCCTGTGATGAAGTCATCCCTGTAATTAGGGTAACTTTCAAATACCAAAAATAGTAGATAAATCAAATACAAGAGACTTCCCTGGAAACACCATAAAACTGCTCCCTGAAGCACCACAGGCAAATTTATTTTTTTTAAATCCAATTGAAAAAAACCCTCTGTACTTGCCCCAGATAGTTCTTCTCACCTCCTTGAAATAACTTCCACAAACATAATGTGGCCAAGCGACGGTCTCTCTGACTTCACAAGACTCAGGACCCTGCCGCAGTCGCTGACAAAGGAGCGCGGGCTAAAGGGTATGAGTGGAAGCACTTTGCAGTGATATATGAGTTTAGACATATCTCCATGGGAGTTGAGGGGAAAGAATGACAGGGTAATGAAAGTGGCACACAGGGTTTTCCTGTGGGGACCCCCTATGCACGACACCCGTCCATCAGTCACCTGCAGGGGGGAGGCACTGCTTTCCTGACTGCCTGCTCCACACAGCCCCCCACCATTGGTTGCATTTGAATGTCACCCCAAGTACCTTTGAAAAGGCAGAAAGCAGGGCCCATCCTCTTGGTCCAAGGGGAACTCGACCCTTCACAGGTGGAAAAATGAAGTCTTGGGGCTCTTCTGTGAATGGGCATAAGATCCTCTTGTACGCTACTCAGTGTTGTGGCTGGCATGGACTGGTCTTCTGTGCCCCGTCTGAGGAACGTGAGTGCTGCTGCCAAGTCTGCTGATAAATAAAAATGGATAGGAAAAGCCTTATGGTTTTTGAAAGGGGCAACAGAATCGCAGCACTCGAGGCAACAAACACAATTTGCAGTAACAAACGGATTCCAGTTCAAGAGCAGCTCAGTGAGGATACGCAACCTGATTTTTCTCTTAAATGTCTGCTTTCAACAGCAGAAAAATCGATAGCTCCCAAGGCAGCCAGGATCAAGCTGACGGTGAAGGCTGCAAACTTCTCCAAAAAGCCTTCCTTGTTCACTTCATTTATCACCCACAGTCCTCAGCGATCCCAGCTCCAGGCAACGCTCCCCTCCACCTCGGTTCCACAAGCGGGACTAATTTTCATCAGAGACAAGGCAGGAGACTAATTACAGTACACATTTCATTTGTGAAGGGACTCCAGGGAGAGGAGGAGGGGGGAGACAGCACTTTGCTTGCTCTGTCACCTAAACAGTTTGTATATGTTAGTGTAGAAATAAGTACGATGACAGCAAACTGAGGCCTAAGGAGCAATTCACCCATTAACTGAACATCCGCCACAGTTCACACCCACCACCATTTATATGCACCATTAATATTTATAAGGATGACGCGCCTCTTTGACAGGAACTTGTGCCTCCGACGACAACAGATGTTATACCATTTATGAAAGAAGCTACTCAAGCATTTCCAATGGATCTTGTCCATGCTCATCATGTCTTTATCCCATGCTCTGATTATATTATCCATGGAGAGCCTGGGTGACCTACTGACCCTAGCCCTAGAACATGCAGAGTCCCTAAAACTTTTCAGAGTTGCATTATATCTCTGTGGATGTTTTTCTGAGCGCTGGAGAACTCTCAAACGCCCCTGAAAGCTCAAACAGAAGTGTGTGAGGCATTGCATGGCAGATTCCTCCATCTCATGAGGATCTGCCAGTACCTGGGCCTCCAAAATACACAGCAAGCAGTTTGTCTCTCACAGTTGCTTTTTCCACTGTCAGCACAGCTGCACTAGTGATCCTACACAATCTACAAAGAATTAAAACCCATTATTATATGCCACATTACATTGTTCTACACAAGAACATGCAGGAAAACACAGGCAGTGAGGCACTGAACCCAATATCTCTGCAAAAACTATGCTGCTCCTCAGCTAAACTGTTTATAAATACAAATATCACATATGGGGGCACCAGCCTCTAGCAGGACAGAGTCCCCTGCTCTAGCAAAGTGTAAACACTCCCATCCTTCAGTGAGGAGAAAGCAGTGCCCGTACACCTCTCCACCAGCAGACAGCAGGATGGGCTTACTGTGGAAAGAAGGATACGGAGAAGTCGACAGTTTTACCAAAATCTCCTTCAGGAAGCACCACGCATGGGCAAGCACTGAGGGATCAGACAACGTATCTAAGGAACAATTTATTTTACTAGATTGCAGCTGACATTTCCATTAAAATGCATGAGGTTATCACGAATCGCTTCACCTGATGTGACGGAACTTGTTTCAAGTGGCACAAAAATGTCACATTATCCCTGTGGGCTAGAGTAGATAGCCTGCAGTGACCTCCTCCTCCTGAATGGCAGCTCTAGTAATGCCCTGGCATTTGTGGCACGTACATTTTTAATGCCCAGCACAAACGGCTCCCACATTCGTCAGCTCATTTGACCCACAGCTTTTCAAAGAAAGTACAAACAGACACACTGCAGAGCAAGAGCCAGCACTGTGTAAAATACCTCACCATCAGAGCCCACCAAGTCAGAACAGACATAGGATGTTAGAGCCATGGCCAACTCCCTCTGGGCCTTCCTGGCCAAGATTTGCTAGCCCGCTGCTGGAGCCTCCTCTTCTCGTGCATCCAGAAGCCCTCACCTGCGGCTCCACATTGCTCAAAAACATGCAGATCTGAGGCTTGTGAGAACTCATTGTTCTTCAGCAGCCGCCAGCATTTCATGACCCAGGTCCTGACACATCCGAACCATGACTGAGGTAAATTTGGTAGCTCCTTCACTTCACAGTTTCCTAGATGAATGCTGCAGCATCTCTAACCTAGGTTAGCTCTGAAACACAACTGGTACAAACAACCACAGTAAAGAGGCCTGACAGATTTGGGGGCTGCATCTGCAGCCACAGCAGTGCAAGGTTTCTTGTGTAAATCAGCAGAAATTATACCAGCATAAAACCCACTGTTGGCACTGATTATGTACGTGCTGGGAAAAGCTAACCTTTGTCTAAAGAGAAAACCAGCTCGCAAACTCTTGGAGCTCGTCTTTTACCTTGTGATTACATACACTCAGTGTGTTACTGCGCATTTTAGAAATGTGTATGGCTATTCATGTGTTTTTACACACGCCTGCTGACCTTACGTGGCTAGTTTTGGCTCAGAAGAAACATGAATCCTTCAAAAGTGTGACACATTATTTTGCTGTAGTTTGCATCCATATAATTGTCTTTTTATCCCTCCCATTGAGACTAACCAAATAAATTACACACAAAATGCAGTCACAGGTGTCTCTTCCCTAAAGACAAAAACATTATGTACCTGGCCTGACCTAAACAGCATTGCTGCTTAGTCTGCATTTAGGGTCTCAATGAAAAGGATGAGCCAGTTTCCACATCATGTTACACAGAGTGTTGGGTGCATCAGAAGTGGAAGGACAGATTTTATCATCCAGACCCAGGTATATCCCATTCTGCTCCTGCCTGGTGCAAGGAAATACGTCAGCTACAGAGCAAACTCTTTGCCAAAATCCAAGCATCGTGGCTTTAAAATAAAAGGAAGAAACACAACAGAAGCATCTTTCTGAAAATAAAATCTCCTGTCTGTTGTGATACAAAAAGCAGAGTGGTCTGAGCTTAGGTCTTCAGCCAAGATATCCCACGTGCCGGCTTTCTCTCTGATGTGCCCCTCTGCGATGTCCGTGAGAAGACGGTGCTTAACGTCTCTATCTTGGTTCGTTTTTTATCAGACATGGATTAATACATTGCAGGCACGGATGTTTATACAAGTGCTTTGAAGATGAAAAGTGGCATTAAGTAAGAGTGGGACTGACAAAGAGCTACCCTGGCCTTCCACAGAGCACGAGCCACCACGAGCTGGACCAGTCAAGTCCAGTACATGGGACAAGTCAAACACCAACCTACAGACGCGAACCAATAAAATATCATAGAGCCGGGGCTCTCTGCAGCTTTGGGTGCACCACCTCGTGCCAGACCTCTCGGCAAGGAAAACCTCAGCGCCATCAAAACCAAAAAAGTCCCTGGACTTTTGAATGGTGGAATAAAACAGGAGCACGCCGGAGCGGGAGCAAAGCTATGCCGGACACGTACAGGGAGGCAAGAGCGCGGCTCTGCGCCGGCGATGCCGATTCAAGCGGGGGGACGCGTCTCCCGTTTCCTCGGGCAGTAAAAATATGACATGCATTAACGAGGAGAATAAAAGGAGAGAAACAAAGGAGCGGGAGCGAACACCTGTCGCTCTCCTCGGGGACGAGCCCTAATGCTTTTATTTGCCTCAGTCTGCTGGGGGAACTGCAGCTGCCAACTGTCATCAGCATCAAGTTACCCGCACAAAGCTGGCCTGCCCGGCTCTTTCAGCCAAGGGAGGCGGAGGGCTGCGGCGCGCCCAGGGACGGCACCGAGCATTCGGGGCCCAGCTCCCCACGGCCCCCGGGTGGGTGAGCAGCCCCCGCCCCCCCGGGCCGGGGAAGAGCTGCACGGCCTCATCTCGGCCAGCCGCCGGAGAAGAGCCACGGTGAATAACGCAGCCCTGCTTCACGGCCCGAAACGAGCGCGTCCAGCTGGGCAGGCACCCAAATCCCGCCTGGTCACGAGAGGGGCTTGGCTTTAAAAGCCTCCTCATCCATTTGGATGGGGACAGCACAAAAAGCCGGGACCCATCGCCGGCTGTGCATACTCGGACCCGGCTGGTCCCCCGCTCGGGGCTCACGTCGGCCTCTTCCAAGCCCGGGTGGCTGCTGATGCCCGGCCACCCCGGTCTGCAGCCCTAGCCAGGCGCGCCCACAGCCCCCAGCGGGCGCTCCGGTCGGTGACGGAGAGGCCGCTCAGACCCCACGCACCTTTCCCAAGGTTTAAACCCAGAATCGGCGGCGGGCTGGGGTTTTGGAAGGGATTTGACTGAAGGCGACTGACGTGCCCCAGCGCTCCGAGGCCGCAGCGGGACCCGCCCCGCTGCAGGCAGGAGACACGTCCCTTCCCCAGCACGTCTCCGCGCTGCTGCTGGGGCGGTGACAAGCTCCGGGAAGGGGAAGGGTCGGGCGGCCGGGCCGAGCCCGGCCAACAAAGCCGGGCCGGCGCCGGGCAGT
>VWZK01007245.1:130899-196092 GCA_013396935.1 Baryphthengus martii
CCCCGCCTCGGCGCCCTCGCCCTCCCCCAGCGAAGAGACCTGCTCCGACTCGGACGAGGCGGAGGCCGAGCCGGGCCAGACCTCCACCGACGGACTGGATGCTTCCCAGACTCACAGCCTGCCTTCACCTAGCTTACCCAAATCCATGTGGAGACCCTGGTAACAGAGGAGCGCGCAGGAGCCGACGCGGACCTACCTAGGGGGGTGAGCTGCCGCGCTCCCCTCCGAGCAGAGCGTGAGCGGCCGGCAGCACCGCGTTCCGGGCCCGCAGCCGTGGCACCCTTACACTGTCAGGCCCTGACAGGCTAATAGCTGAGCGCGTTCACATTTCACCCGTGCGTATGTTGTGTGCGTGTGTGGCATTTTGTAACTTTAGGGGTTGTTTTTATCAGAGGTTGGGGAAGGCAGGGGAGGGGAGGAGGGAGGTGGTTTGTAGTAGCAAAGCTCTTGGGTGGATACACGGCAGTTATTTTATAACCCTGTCTCTTTCTCTTGGCCCTTATAAGTGGCCCAAGTATCACTACCTTTTTCTTTTTCAGAAGAAGCCCTTGTGCATTTTAAATCATGCTGGTTAACTCCATGAGAAGCTCGAGTTCAGTCTGCATGCACAGTTTTAAGTGTTCTAGCGATAGCAAAGATCCCTGAAAGGGGTTGGTGTGGTTTAGCATCCCTACTCAGTAGCCATCTAGAGTCTCGCCTTCAGTGAAGGAAGAGAAAACTAGAAACCTGGTGGAATTAGAGGAGCATTTAAAAGATTATTGGTGGCAGGGTGCCTTTTAGAAATGAGTGTCTTTATGCACATTTTGCTTTTAGCACATTTGAGTTTATTGTGACTTTTTGTATATTAGGGTGTCAAATGTTTTCCAATTTTTAATCTTTAATAAAAAAATACTGAATTCACAACGGATGGCATGTACTGTGGAGTGTGCTGCACTTCTAACCCATTTTAAAAGAGAATACACTTTCCTATTGTTAACTATTAACAAAAGTATGTATATATTGTGGAAACAATGCTGGTAATTAAGCACTTAATTCTTGTACTAAGCATTGTTAGCTCAAGGATTGGAATTCAAATGTTTCTTTTGTTTAATACTAGAAGACACAACTTATTGCAGCGAGCAAAGTTATACTGGTGTAAGGTTGATCTTAAGCCACAGCTAGTTTATCTGGATGCCAGTTTGAAACCTACTCTACCTGATCTGCCAGCTGAAAGCATTGCCATACATCTGCAGTCCTAACTAAAGAAGCACTAGGCAAATCCTGTCCTGGGGCATGACTTTGCAGGGGGTTGGGTTGTTTGGAGTTTTGGGGTGGCTTGTTTTGTTGTTTTGGTTTTTTTTCCTCTTGAATGCAATGGATTTGGAAAGTATTCTTTAATTTTAAAGTTTCTTTAAAATTAAATTCTTTAAAATTAAAGCATTAGGGGGGGACCCTCAGCATTCTTGTACATGACATGAGGTTTGGCACTTCCCTTGTTGCTGCTTTTGGGAGATGCCAGGTTTTTTATGCTATAGTAATACCTTTCAGAGAGCTGTCTTTGTAAAGAGGAAAACAAAAAGGATTGTAAAGTTGCTTAATACATGGAAGTTCCCAAAGACAGAACAAACAAGAAAGGAAGCAACCTAACACCCAAGGGACTAGACATGTAACTTTCTTTTGTTAACAACCCTATGGAAAAATAAAAGTGGAAATTGAGATAACTGGTAAGACCTCTCCTTTGTAATTTTCTTTAAGTTACCTGAGGTGGGTGTTCTTATTCAAAGATAGCCATCAGATTTGTCTGGTTCTTCTCATCCCTTTTTGTGCTAAATTCCCTTTGAACTGGGGGGAGAAGGGCAAAAACCAGCTGAGCAGGGGGAGGTGAGAGCTTCTATAGTGACCTTCCTGCTTTAGGGAGGGAGGTTAGAGTTTTGAAGTGTAAATGAAGAAGGAGCCTGGGACACTTGCACTAAAAGTAACACCCTACACACAAAATGACCTCTCAGACTGAACCTGCACCTCTTCTCCAGCCCCCAGCACAAGACCAGTTTTAGTTTTCTAAAGCTGCTTTCTCCAGGTATCACAGTGTTTGATCCTTCACTTTCCAATTCTGTTTAAATTAGCCCCGATACCAATACCTCGCCACAGTCACCAAGAGAAGTTCACACATTATACATCACACTATGCTACCCTGCTACATGAAGACTGAGCCCCTTGCTTTTAACATCTAAAAAAATGCCCCTTTCTGGAAGTGCTCTCCAAGGGGAGGTGAAGCCACAGCCTGTTTCTCTAACGCGACAACTGCGGGCACTTGCCTGAGCTGGCTGTCTCCTGGTCTGACATCCAGGGTTGATGCTGGGCTGGTGCGGCCGCTCCGGCCCCTCTGCTGCTGCAGGAACACCAGAGGCAGCTGGGCTGGGCTTCATTTCCATCAGATGAAAGACCCCCGGGTTAGGGCTCTTCTGTAATGCTCCTGTGAAAACAAGTGCAAATCCTGACACTTCAGTGACAGAAACACAGCCAAAAGTCAACATAAAAGTGCCAGCTTTGGTTCAGCAGTGGAGTTCGGGGGGGCTGGCAGCAGAGTCACCTCTGCTAAGCAGCATTGCAGACGTGCTGCTTAACTTTTCCTGTACCGGCCTTGGAGACTCCGCTCTGAAGCTGGCCTGCCACCTTGACCTGCTCCCTTTTCCGTTCCTGGGTCTAGTGCTGCTAGTAGTGCTCTTGCGCTTCCCACACCCGGGGTAACCCTCCCAGGCTGGTGGGTCCACGCAGCAACGGCACATCTGCCACAACGGCTGGAGACCTGGGCACATCCCATCCCTGTTGCTGCAGAAGAAAACAG
The DNA here is from genome assembly GCA_013396935.1 of Baryphthengus martii. NCBI lineage: Eukaryota > Metazoa > Chordata > Aves > Coraciiformes > Momotidae > Baryphthengus > Baryphthengus martii. The sequence continues at coordinate 133,724 of VWZK01007245.1, forward strand.
GCAGCAGGGCTGTGAGCTCAGGGCTACCATTGCCTGGCCAGCTGCCCTCTCAAAGCTGGGATGGTTAGGAAGAGCCACAGCAGAGGGATAATGAGCCTTTCCACCATGACTTCTCAGTCCTATATTAGCTGGGGGAGAAATCCAAGTCAAAGCAATACTATCATGAGTTTTTTAAAAAGTGTCAAAAAGCATTTTAGAAATGTGTTAGCAATATGGCTTGCTTTTTTTTTAATCCACAAATTAGGTTCACAGAAAGTTTACATCCTCTGATTAGGTGCTGCTGGATTTCCTCATTTGCATTTCTGTACCTTACTGCAAAGGTGTCAAATCTGACACTTCCCTGACAAAGGCAGGAAGAGGTGAGCATTTCAGGGGTGGGACTGGGCAAGGGGCAGCGGTGGGGGGAAAGGAAGGTTTCCAGCAGCTCTCATGAAAAACCAGCAAAGCCTTTTCAAGTCCTTCTTTATACAAAAAAAATGCCTTTATTCTTTTCCATTCCAAAGTAATCCAAACAGCTGATCTGATCTGACAGTGCACCACCTTGTAAAAGAAGAGGAGCAGCACAGTAAGAGGAGGGCTCTCGTTTGATATGCAGTTGAAGAATAATAGAAAGGAGGACTCATTTTCCCTTCTCTTTGCATGTCAGTCAGTCACACCTGTTGCAGGGAAAAAGTGCTCCTTGTTAGACCAGGTCAGCTGGGAGGACTTAGGCTTCAAACCTTCTCCCAACCTCTTGGCAACACACACGAGATCTTTTGTAAGAGCCCTCTGGCCAGGAGGCACGATCGAGCTTTCAGGTTGTCCAAATCAACTTATATCCTCCATTGTCTTCCACTAGAAAGTATCACATAGCTCTCTACAAGAGTTTTCCTCTCCACATATATGTTTCAGTCTCTCTTCCAGTTGAAAAATAAGAGGAGAATAAAAATTCAGTCCAGCCCTCAGCAGTAGGGTTGGGGGATGCACACAGGCATTATGAGGGGAATTCCTGATAAGCAGGCAGTTCATTCCTGCCTGTAACACAGAGCACTTACATTTCTCATCATCCAAGCTACTGTCATTAGCAGAATGTCATTGAAACAAGGCAGAAAAAAAAAAAGAGGATTTATTTCGGAGAAGTGTGCTGAGTTGAGAATTGGTTAATCCTGGCACACAGAACCTGGCCACGTTATGGGAAACTCTCCACAGAAAACATCCCAAAGGGTGTTAATGACATCTCCAGCTGCTGGAGCCCAGTTTCAGGATTTTCCAATTGATGGGTCCATCTGCAAGCACAGCTATGTGCACACCCCCACATGCACAGAAGCGGGTCTCTAGCCTTAACTACTACTCCACCCCACAGGCCCATGGCTGTAGACACACGGGCTTCACAGATCTGCTGTTCAGCTTTTGGAACACACCCAGAGTTTTGCCCAAGCAGCTCCTTTTCTCTGGCGATGAAACCAACGGGGCCAAACAGCCTGTCTCCTGCTGAGCTTGCCCCACCTGCCGCAGCCTGAGCCATGCTCACTTGGAGCACAGGAACACACATGCCAGCACGGGTGGGAACTGGGAGAACATCTTCTTGCTCCACAAACAGGCACAACACTTTGAACAAGGTCATGCAGGAAGCACATGGAAAACTCAAGGATCCAAACAACCCACTAAGCCAGCTGTCTTTACCAGAACCCTAGCTTTCCTCTGCTTCCTAAGATATAGTTTCATTTTCTTGCATGAGATACCTGGTTCCAAGTTGCATTTATACTCTTTCCTACAGAGATTTCCTGAGTCCACAGTTATCCAAATGGGTAGCGCCACTAAATTGTGCACTATAAGCCCCTCAGGCTTCCGCATGAGCTAAGTTAAAGGAAAGAAATAGGGAAAAAATAGCCTCTCCTTCCATTCCTTCTCTCTCCCCTTAGCTTGCTATACACAAGTAGCATTTCATTATTGTTTTCAGCAAGTGCAAATCATTGCACTGCATTTTAAGAAGGTTAAAAACAGAAAATCAAAGCTGGTGCAAAAAACATTCAAACATAAAATACACCTTACAGCAAAAGACTTCAAGTTTAATTTAGTTAAACAAGATGATGATTGAGGGTGATTTGATTAGTTATACTACATATAACACATTATACATATGTTATATTGCTCACGTAACAGCTGAGGAAGTGATGGGTTCAAAAAGTCTTTTAATCCACCAAAGTAGAGTCTTAAATGCCAAGAGCTAGAGAGTGGGTCCAAGCTGTTTGAAATGAGAAGGAAAAACATTGAAATTAGACACTGGAAGAAGCCATGAATTTCCTTCCTCTTAATGTCACCAGGTCAAGTGAGGCAGAATATCTTTCCAGAAGCAAATACCAGTTGCTTTGGTTACAAACAAAAACTCCTTAGTACAACAACAACATACAAGCAATTATATTAACTGATCCCTTCTGACCTTAGAGTTCTTAAGTACAAAATTACCACAATTTGTGGCTTTTTAGTTTTTACATTGATCTCAGGCTAAAACATAGGTTGAAAGCATAGTGAGTAGTTTGCTCTGCATCTGGGGAAGTGCAGACCTATGGCGTCTTCAAACACATGTTTGCAGACAGCTTCGGGAATTGCCCAGATCCATTCACCCTCAGCCAAGCTCTGCAAAGCCTCCTAGACCACTTCAGTACAAAGTAAAGCAGCCTGATTGAAAACCATCACCAAAGAGGCACGCTTTAAAGCAACCTTAAAATGATGTGCCTGTTGAGAAGAAAGGGAAATTGCCAGACATCACCCAGAGCCTGCATATCCACTCAGATATGTGTTTCAAAATGGGTTTCAGCTTCCAGTGGCCCCCTGGGGAAGCCTTGCTGTGTTTTGGGGTTTGGACCATCCATGGCTGGGAGGCACATGAGTAAAACTAGAATTTCATTCTCTCTACTCTCAACTGAGTTCACCAGAACCGAGCTGTGCTAAGCAAAGTTGGCATAAAACCCCTTCTACTGTCATCATACCACAGCCTTTCTAACTCGCATTTGACAGATCGAGGAGGAGGGATTAAAGGCCAGAAGAGAAATATCAACTCCGTTATCAGCCCCATCAAACTCCTCCACCAAGTGGGAGAGGTTGTTCACAGCACCCATGTGCCTCATCAAGGCCTGAATTACACCAGTTGCTAGTGAATTTGCCTCCTTTGGGCCTGCAAATGCTAGTTGGTGTTTATGACCAGCCTTCATAAAACAACGGTGTCTTCATTACTCATGGCTGACCCCCAACATGGGTGGTATTTACCTGCACATTGCCCCTTTCCAAAACAACATACACAGATTCCTTTCCTGCTCCATAGACCTTCAGCAGACACCTGCAAAGTACCATGAGTCCAAGACTGTTATATACATCTAAGTCTGGTCCAGGTTTATTCTGTCCTTCACAGGAGCAGATTAACTGGTCAGAAAATAAGCATAATTGAATTCTCTTGTCCAGGCAGAGGGAGTGCACAGCTTCTTACCAAAACATAGGTTTCTAGAGCAAATCTCTACCGAGTAGCTGCTCCTCTCAACAGCAGCTCCAAGCCTCCCACTCATTAACCCTTCTATTGAACCAGCAGTCTTTTAATAAACCAGCACAGGTTCTCAGTGAAGTCCGTGACAGTAACCTTCAAAAGAGAAACGACATGCTCCTCAGGAGCTTTGGGATTCCTGCACAGAGCACCCAGAATGCCCTCTAGTTCCCACAAAGCTTTATATAAAAGTGACACAATGTGGAAAATCCCCTGAATGTGCTTAGTCTCAAAAAGAAGAGTTCTAAGACCCAAAAGGCACAATTACTCTCATATCATACCTTGTGTTCTGTTCACACACACACAGAAAGAGCTGCCCAGAGCAGCAGGACAACATGGATAACTAAACTAGCCAGCAGGTCACCACAGCAGCTTCTCTGCTGCAGTGTGTTAGCAGCAGCACTTGGCTGCTCAGCTGTGACCACGCCGGCTGTCACAGAGCACAGCCAGGCAGGGTGACTCAGTAACAGCTGGACAGACTGCACTTTCAATTGCTGCAGGAAGCAGGAAAAATGATTCACATCCTTTCAGCCAACGCTGAGCCGGAGCAGTGTTCCAAGGCTCGAAAACTCCACTGACAAAGGGAGTCTTCAAACTACAATGCAAAGACCTGAAATCCTGATGCTCTGTGCTTAGGAGTCTGTTTCCACCCCGTTCCTTCCCAGAAGCACCACTCCTCTATTTGTGAAATTATAATATACTCCCTGAACCCGTTTTTTAAAAACAAACAAAAAAATCCCTCCAACAAAATAACGCACACAGATTCTTACCCCTCAGCTTTTCACTAGAAGGTCCTCCCTGGAAACGTGGGTGATAGGCAAGGATCAATCTGTTTGTGTTAACATCTCAGAATTCATTTATTTATAAAAAATGTAAAAGATGCAATCAAAACACTATTAGACTGCCAGTATAAATCAATATTATTATTTGCTAGTTGTTGTAACAACCACCAGTAACATTTCGCTCTTGCATAGTTCTAGCACAACTTCACAAAGAAGGGAGAGGTCTATCAGAGCTTTTGAAGAGGGAAGAGGAGATAAAAAGAGAATTCACCAACAAATTGCCTGTGCCTGTTATGGGTTTGTACAGTTACACACCAATTTATAGCTGTTATAATCAATCAATTTAATAGCACAGACAAAAGGGAGGAAAATCTGCAAAGGCACTGATGAAAAAAACCCCAGAACTTTCCTGTTGCCAGAGAAAAACAGCAAGGGGGCTACTGTGCAGAACTCTCATTTCTACTAACAGGGAGAATAAATCTATAAGGGCAGAGCATTTTCTCATCTCTCAAAACTGTCAAGTCTTCCCTGTAATCGAGGCTTTTGTTACCAGTCACAGGAGCGACTGCTGCGGGATGTCACCAGTGGCTTATTGTGCTTTAATTGGTATCATACACGAAATTCAAGCCAGTACATCCAAGCAAGCAAAGGTTTTTCCATTTCCCAGGACGGAGCTTGCCACCGGACACTCCTCCATCCATTCTCTCTTCATGCAGTCTGGATTGAACACCAAAATTACATGAATGAAGAACTGGTCACACACGTCTCACGGTAGAGGTTTTATTGCCTAACTGGCCAATTCAGCTGAGAAAAACCTCCTCAAAATTTATGTTCTGAAGTCTTCTATGACTACAATAGGATAAGACTCAGATCCTGAGTGAAACGCTACGGTTTTGCATAAATAGCAAGTGTTGCTATATCTAGGGTGAGTGATAGATGCGTACGTTCTATCTTCTTGCTTTGTCTCGTCACTCAAACAGGTTCTGCAAGTGGCATTCAACCCTGAACACTTCAGAGACAAATTCTCCTTGGCCAGCCTAGCAATGACCACTCTGACTCAGCCACCCACATGCATGTTAAATTAACAGATGTAAATGACATAGGCCAGAAGGGAAATGAAATATGCAAACAAACATTAAAAAAAAAATAGAATCAGTGTCACGTAAAATACGTATATCAGGAAAGAAAAGATACATGCATTCAAGCTTTTTTGTTGATTGCTCGTGGGTTTTTTGCTATTTCACTCCCAAATAGCACGCTCCCAAGCATACCGCATGCCTGCTTTGGGAAAACAGATGGCCAAGCAAGAAGGGGTTTAGTTGTAGATCGCAGTTCATTTCACCATTTCTGGGAAAACCAACCAGTTTGTGGGGAAATCTCCAGCTACGAGTGTTGCCTCCACCTTTCCTTCCCCTCTTGTTGAGGAGTAACCAAAACCAAGCCATTGCTCACAATACATTTCTCCTAGAAATGTACAGAATCCTACAACACAATGTACTGTAGACTCAGCCCTCTGGCTCAGGTAAGACTTCGACATCTGGTCCTTTCTGCTGCTGAAATGCATCAGCATTCAGCCTCACCCCGTTTCCTGTTAGAATCCCACTAATGGGTAGAGAAATGGGGAAAATAACAGGGGAGCCTACCTGGTGCCACTGGTTTGTTTTCTGTAGTGCTGGTAACCATGGCATCTGAGCGGCGAGAAATAAAAAAAACACGCACCTTCAAAAGCGGAAGGGCTTCCACTTCCCCTGTCCTTCCCCTGAAACAAAAGGGTATCATTTTTTACATGTTTTGTAGTTACTGGGTTTGTTTTCAGAGAACATTTAATATAAAGAAACTATTTACACAAAGGAATTTCATATGTGGCTCTGAATAAAGCTATAAACAGATTCAAGTGGCCCAATTAATTCTTTGGGGTTCACTTTTCAAAGGCACCAAAATCTGAAGTATCTGGACACATAATTTTGATTTGACTCAGTTTCTAAATGCTACCTTAGAGTTCAGCTTTGTATCGAGACTCAGACAGTTCGGGAATGCAGCTTAGCAGAGAACCCAGGTGAACCTAGCTCTTCACGGGGCTGGGGTTCTGTAGCTGTAGCTTCTTTTGTCAAAAGCTCTAAACATCACTATTCTCTCTCCTCATTTTTTTTTTTTTCTTTCTTGTTGTCTAGACACAGGGCAATTCCAATCCTCTGTGTTTTGACAACTTTCTCATTTGTTATGGTCACAGCTCATGGAGGCACACAGATTTAACCCTGTGCGTTCCTTTTTGTGCCTGTATTTTAACAGCTACCCAGGCTTCATTCAACTGAACTGTTCTTAAAGGTCCAAATACCCATGTGACTCAAGAGACATTCATCTTCATCTCTTTCTCAAATTCTCTCTCTGACAAGAAACAGCTGCATCTCACCCAAAGATAAAATTGTGGTTTGCTGGTGATAAAACTATTTTTAAAAAGGTAGCATTAAGCGATTTCAAAGAAGAGGCAGTGCCCTTTGAAACTGTGTTATTATCTTCTTCCTCCAATTCTTTCACAAAAGTCAGAAAACAGAGTGCAACAACCCAAATGTTTCCAGAGCAGCAAACTGTCACCTTCTATATATAGACCAGGTTCAACCCCCGTCTTATCTTAACAGGCCTAGAGGTCTGGAACACACAACGCTTGGAAGGCTGTGGATACATTTAATTACAGCGATTCACTCACAGTGAGTTTTGTCAACTTGCTTCAAGTCACTTCTTGGTGTGATGAAAAGTTTGGGGAAGGCTGTTGACATCCATACTCCTGGGAATACGCCTGCAGAACAAATAAATACAGATTCCACTCTTTTGTTCCTTCCTTTAATTGAAAAATACACTTTTTATCCAAAAGTTTTAAAAGTTAACTTGCTTATTCAAGCATTAGCAGAGACAAGACTGCATAAATCAAGTAGGTGATAAATACCATCTACACTTACAGATCCCTCTTAAAACACATTAGACGGCAGTGCTGTGCTTCCTGGGCCTAATTTACTGCCGGCTCATTCAGACACAGGGAGGATTGACATGATGGTGGGCAAGATATCCCGACCTCCTCTGCAGTACTTCAGTTTGTCCCCTTGGAAGGCACTCTGGGCAGCATCACCGTTCAACAACTTCCTGAGCATTTGGATCCTTTGATCCTGTTAAAAACATTCAGAAAGACTCTACCTGTAAAAGCCACTGTTGTCAGCGTAACGAGTAAAAGTTGACACCATAAACTTCACAGGCCTATGAAGGCTAAATGAGGTGGCAGAGGCAGTCATATATCACTTCATCAAACCAATTCTGTCAGTTAGCGAAATCTGTAAAGCCATTTACAGTATGCAATCTGGTTCAATCCTTCTGCTGTGAAATCAAGTCAAGACTATATACGGTTTATTCAGATTAGAATATAGACACCTCTATTTTGCTAATCTGTTAGCTATTAGACTAGTAAACAAACTTTAAGACAAAACAAACAGCAAAAACCAAAATCAAAAAACAAGAAATGCGTTTTCCTCAAAAATCCAAGTCAGAAATCCCTAAAAGCTCTATTTAAATTTAAAGACTGAAGCACAACCTCACGATGACAGAGTATACACAGGGAAGGGATCTTAGATGGGCTGGTAGGACTAATAAAACAATGTTTAGTGCGTTCATAATCAGATCTTTATAGTTGATCTCATTTAAATTCACTGCTTATGTAACACAAGCTAATTATTATCAAAAGAATATTAAATACATTGCTTGCTTGGCTACATCCAAAGCTTTAGGAGCCTCCATTCAAAGCAGTTTGGTAACCATCTTTTTGTATCCATATAGCTAAAGACAATGGAAGAAGAATTTCCTTGCTCTTTACATGACGTGAAAGCCTTTCATTGTTGCCGTGTGATTTTGGCAGTTACAGATGACAACACAAGTCTCAAATCTATATATTTATTTAGGATTTGTCTCTGAAAGGACTGGAGGCAAAAAGAGAACTTCAAGGCAGCCAATAGTGAACAAAACTCTTTCAGTCTACTGCAGCAGGCAGGGAGCTGGAGTGTAGGAAGAGATACTCATCTTTCTAGAAGTCAGCGCTGGTGAGCAGGCACTGTTCCCAATCCTCCCCTTCTCTCCCAGCCCTGCAACAAGCAGCTGAAACAAAGTCTTTGCTATTCAGAGGCAGGTAGCAGCTCTTCAGAACACAAAAAAAGAAGGGGCTTGTAAAGACAACTGCATATAGACACTGGAAATTTCAACTCCCGATCACCACATTCTTCACGTTGCAACTTCTCTCTGCATTGGGTCACACTGTAAGCTTTCTAAATACGGAAACTGCAGTACTTAAGAATCTGCTTTTGGTCCCAGTCTGGTAAGAGAGTCTCTGTACAAGGACCTGAAGACACAGGCTGAACAGCCCAGAGCTTGCAGGGCTCAGTTCCAGGGCTGGAGTTGTCACTGAGCCTTCCATGACACCTTGGAGATCCTGAAGCCAGAGGAGTTTCAGGTCAGTCTTGGGCTTTCCATGACCTGATGCAGATGCATTTTTTTCTTCAATGTCATTACTTCCTGAAGATATATAGGGTTTTTTATCTTTTATAAAAAAAAAAAAAAAAAAGAAAATGTCATCTAGCCCAAATAGAAAGATAAACAATTCTAGTGGATAGTTATTACATTGCACAATAAAAGAACACAACAAAGTTCAATTAAATATCCTCTGGTACTAAAACACACCGGTTGTATAGCAAATTACATATGTTGTGTTGTTGTAAGAAAAAGACAACAAGATGTTATTTTATTTCTTAGAAATCCATATTGCTGTAGAAACATATATTTTAGGACTCTAGAAGAAACTATACCTCTGCCTTGCAGCTATTGCCACTCCTTATTGCTTAGCACAAAGAAGTTGGTCTGCAATCTAATTGTTTCCATCATAAACTCCTGGTTTTACCAAATTTAGAAATGCAACTGAACTGTGAAAAAAACAGTTTTCCACAATATGGGAAGAGAGACTTGTCAGTATTGAAAATTCAAACTGCAAGTTAAAGGAGATGGGAGAAGTATATTCACACAAGCACATGAAAAGCACTGAGCCCAATTTACGTATCAGTTTCTGTCTTTCCACATTCCAGTGATTTTGAATATGCTCCCAACAAATCTGAAAACACTTAAAAGCTGGAGACATGCAGCCAGGAAGAGCAAAAGTCACAGCAGACAGAAAGGACAGATGGTTCAGATTAAATCATTCATATAAAAGTCAGTGTACAACTCACACCACGGACACGGCTCTTACCTGGGAAGTGGAAAGAACTTGAGTGTCTCTCACCAGGCTCCGCAAAACTGAGCCCCACCGGTCCCAGCGCTTGTCCAGATCAGAGCAGAAGTAAGCACAGACCACTTGACCCTTCTTCAGCTTCCTGCAGCAAAGAAAATGAAAGATTAAAGCCAACTAGAGAAATGCGTTAGCTAAATTAATCCAGTGCCTGGGTTTTCTGGTTTCTAGGTTTGGTTTTCTTTTGTTTCCCCTATGTAAAAAGGCACAGGAAATTTCAAAAGGGAGCCAGCTGGTGACAACAGTAGGGAAAGCAGCACACCTTACTTTACATAAGCAATAGTCAGCTACATTTAAACAACAATAAGAAAAAGTACAGCCAATACTTTATTGGAGAGAAATAATTTTTTTTGAAGTTGACAATGCAACAGCAGCACAAGCGATTTACTTTTAGACCATTTTAGCAATTTAAAGAGGGTAATAAATTCACTCTATTCTGTTTTATTGTATTAATACAGACTATAGAAAGAGAAAAAATACACCTTGACAAATCCTGGAATACTAGGAAATTCTAATCCATCCTCAGATTTGTCTCCTTTTGCCTATTTAAAAAAAAGAAACGAGGAAGAATGGCCCTCTGGAGTAGCAGCTCTCCTCTCAAGTCATCTACCCCAGCTACAGTATGTGTCCCACAACTGTCCTCCTACCGATTTCCCCATTCTGCATTACAGTCCAGAAATCATTGCCCCCACCACTGGAAATGCACTGTAGTTACACCACAGAACCTCCTCATCTTGATTAATCCAGTTCTGACAAGGATTCTCAGTTGTTTGGTTGCAATTTTGGGGGTTGGGTGTTTGCTTTGGGGTTTTTTTGGGTGTTTTGGTTTTTTGTTTGTTGCTATTATTTTGTTGGGTTTCTTTGTTGTGTTTTGTTTTTTCTTTTGTTTGTTGGTTTTTTTTAAACAGCTGCCACAGCAGCTTCTTTTTGTCTGCAATTACTATATATAATCCAGAGCCAGAAATACTGTGGAACGAAATCCCATCATCACACACACTCCTATTGCATGTAGCTGCCTGATGCACCTGATTTTTTCAGCATGTTCCAAGAAAAATATGCATTATTAAGAGTTCCTTTGTCTTAGTTTTCTACTCAGTCTTACACTTCTTTTCCACGTAGGAAGCCTGGTAGGTGGTGGCTTTGGTTGTTTGTTTTTTTTTTTTTTCCTTTTTATTTCTCCCACCAGTAAAGCACACTGATGAAGTTATTACACTTCTTGTGTACCACTCCTAAAAACAGTGTCTTCTACAGCCCCCAAGCAGCTGATGAGGTATTTATTAAATTGTTCAATAAATCAAATATATTTCTCAAGCTCCTAACCACTTGTGAGCAAATAAACAGTGGAAATTCTGGAAATAACACCTATAAACGTTATTCTCCTATTAAATCATCCATTTTTCATTTTGCCAGAAATATGCAACTCATTTCACCATGTTCTTTGAGTCAGAGGCTTATCAGTGCATTAGGTTCTTTCCACCCCTGCTAGAGACACAAAACAACAATCAGGAATCTTCATTCTCAGTAAGGAGAGTGTTTGTTCTTTTCTCCTCCAAATTCATGACAGTTAAGCAGACTAAAAACTGATGCTTTTCAGTAGTTGTTTTTCCTTTTCCAAGGAGAAAGCTTATATTTGCATTCTCTATACTGGGCCAATAGCTCTTCACTATGAATTTTCTCATAATCTTATTTGAAATTCAAGCCACAGATCTTTCCCTTTACATCAAATAATGTCATAGAAAACTCCATAACTCCAAAATACAAGCAGCTGAACAGGGGAAAAAAACCAACCCCAAACAAAACAGGAGTGGCAAAACTGCCAAGTATAATCACAGGACACCAGTGACGCCTAGGGGCTACTGAGGTGGGAAAAAAATCTGACACAGACCGCTCCCACCAGTTCTACAGTGTAAAGCAAGTAATTAGCTTTGAGTGCTGAGAGAAGGCACGTCAGCAAGGAGCATGAGTACCTGAAGCCACATTTAACTCACACTCTTACTACTTTTACAACTGCAAAAAAAATTACTAGAAGCAAAAATAACCGTGAAACATTACCTGGTAATTTATTGCATTAGCAGCACTTCGGTTCTCCCAGTACTATGCATCAATGATCAAAACTTACATCCAAAACTTAGCACAATATTTTCTCTAACAAGTTGCACAAATATGCTGTATATGTGCACGACACCCATTCCTAGTTGTGCAAACTGCTTTATCAATATATCTCTCCTCTGCGTGTTTAGCTAAAACAAGGAACCAAGGTGCTATTAGAATAAAAGTGTTTTCAGATTTCACACACACAGAACTGCTCGTGTCTTTAGGGTCGATTCAGAAGTCTTCAAAGGGATTTAGATGATGCATTGAACACACGTGCCTTAAAACACGCGTCTCGGCAACAGAGACAACAGTGCCAACAACACTACGATTCCACTGCTGGGCGGTGAACTGTTCTGTGGTACAGAAACACCCTGAGTTTGCAGCTCACAGGAATACTTGGGTCCCTCCTGACCAAACTAGGGTGTGCACTAGCTTGATCTACTTCAAATGAAGCCACAAACTTCTCAAAATAGAGTCATGAAAAAAAACAGACCTAATGAGGGTCTCTCAATCCGAGTACTTCCTAAAACAGAAGAGGGGTCCAAAGTATCCCCCCACACCCACTAAACTACATCTCTGCTCAAACTGAGAAAACACAAGTCTCCCCACTTGCTCCTCAGAGTATAAAACAAGAACATCAATAGGTAAGCACAGTAGCTGGATGAGTTTCAGCAGTTTTCAGAAAACATGACACTTCACACCACAATAAAAGACTAGCAATCGCCATACAAAGCAAATGCAAGGGACAACTACCAGTATTAAACCACAGAGGGCTGCAGGAGAACACGTATCCATAGCTGACATTACACAAAGCAAAAGGAGAACGTGTCTTCTGGTGGTTTTGAACACCACACACAGAGAACCCAGCTGCATACGCTCTTCCAGGTAGTAATTTGTACATTTTCAGAATGATTAGTCAATATAAAGATGCAATCTTCCATTTGCCCCCTGTCAGATGAGCTACCAACAATTTTGCTTCAGAACATTAAGCCACAACGACCTCCATAGCTTCCAAGTTCCTCCGTTTGAAATACCAGTTGGCATACTGCCTGTAATGCACCTATTTTTGCTTCTTCCACGGAGTAGAAGGGTCAAGGAACAAAAAGGCAACTAAAAATATAACTGTTTTATTTACCAGTTTTCTAAAAAGCAAAGTCATAAAAATTAGTCACAAGTGGCAAAACCAAAATATATTGCACAGTGTACAGAAAACATTGTTGACATGTTGACAAAGTGTCATCACAAATAAGTCATCTTACAACAGTTTGGAAAAATTACAGCTTCAGAATCTTATCTATAAATGGAGGCATGTAGATTTAAAGTTACAGGAAAATATTTTAATACCACCCTGTAAATGCAAACACTTTAAGGATGCAAGATTAAGTCCATAAGTAAGCACATCCACAAAATGCTCTAAATATACTTTTCTCTTCCTTGCACTAAGTTATGGTTATAAGATGGCCAATGAAAAAAAAAGAACAAAAATAAAAACAGAGAACAAATAAAAATAATTAAAAGAAACCCAAACAACCGAAAAAAAGTGTGCTAAAGCAAATAAGTTCTTAATAGTTGAGAAGTCCCTGAAAATAATTTGTATAATTATGATGTGCTCCTTTTATATAAAGCTTTTATTTTTCCCAAACCCTGGTCCAATTTAAACTATCTGTGTTTACATGTAAAACTGAAACATATTTAATATGTTGGTATAGTTGCACTGCTCCATTTATGATTAAAACATTTAACACATTGGACGTGAACACCAATATTCTGAAATTTCTCATTCAGTTTGTATTTACATATATTAAAGTCTGACCTTGCTAAACTATTAAAGACGGGAATCAGGTCTTGCCCGGTAGTGCTTTATACCACATTGAAGATACTTATTTTTTAAACTGTGATTCTTCTTGTTTCACAAGTTCACACACACTATCTGCAGAACCTGTCTCCAATGCAAATTTCCTCATGACACTGTCCAATTAATAACTAGTTATGTTACACAAACAATTTCGTCCACTAAGCAAATACCAGTCACCTCCGCACATTTTTGGTGGTGTCAGATCTAACTTCACATCCTTTCTGTAAGCAAAGAGAAATATTTTTATAGAACGAAAATAACCTTAAATTTCAGTGAATAGAAATGTTATCCTAATAAAAAATGAAATGCTTTCCATGAAAAATATTTTAAGACAAACATACCAAAGTTAATTGAATTTCTCCATGTTTTTTACCCCAGGACCTACAGCTGATATCTAGCAGTACTGCAACTGAACATCCTTTAACAAACCAATATATTACAGTTGCTCCTTTGTGTTATTTTCCCACACCTGACATGTATAAACAGCACAAGAACATGAAGTACACATATTCAAGTCAATACAATCTTGGAGGCATTACAATTAAGTCCTTGACAGTAAAGGATTCCAGCCACACTGAATTTTAGATTACGCAATTCAAATGTAGTGAAAGTCAATGCTGTTCTCAAAAAAATTATTCCTCCTTTAAAAGATCTATCTTCAAATGACAAGAAAAGTCTAAACCTCTCTAGCCCCATAATTGTTTGTTTAGCCACATAGGAAAAAATGATGGGCAACCTCCTGCCAGAACAAATCAGAAATGAAGGTTAAATTTATACCAAGCTTTGTCTAACAGTCACTGGAGCATACGCAGTCATCCTCTGCGGTCTTAGTTTCTAAAATCTTTAAGCACAAAGATTTCTTGTGTATAATTTCTCAGAAAAGATGCTTCAAGGTAATAAACAGTTCGTGGTATTGCAGTGTCCATTTAAATAAAAGGCTACAAAGTTGTCAGCGCCCATCTATACTTTCTCACACATTCACTTAAGTATTTTATAACCAAGACCATCTTACAAAATTAGTTCAACATGTCTCAAACAAAAAAAGAGGTTCCTACATTCAAAACTATAGGAAACAAACAAAGAGGATGGGATCAACCGGTATGAGAAGGGCAAGTGCGACTTGATTTGCTTGAAGGTTATTTCTTCTACTATGCTGGACCACTTCAAATATTAGAACAATGCTGAAGAGCCGCTAAGCAAGATTGCTAGAACAATTTATAACGCTGAATCATTACCAAAAGGAGAACTGAAGAACCGTGTGTACGTAAAGGGATTTTCAGTACTCATCAACCCACTCTACAAAAAACAGTAGGCATCAATTAAAGTTTCTATAGTTTATAAAGAAATACTTGAGGCATGTAAGTGCAAAATAGAAGTCTTTCTTTTTTAAAGAAAAGCTATACCATCTTCAACAACGTCCTTACTGGGAAGAGATTGCCACCATTTAAAAAGAGATTCGTTCACAAATGACTCTTCCAGAGCAGAAAAACTACATTTGTTTTTATGAACTGGATTTATCTTGCTGGATACAAGGTTGAAACCTTTGTGGGTCATCGTGGTAGTTTTGAAGCAGCTTTGAAAACATCAAGCTCAAAGGCTATGTTTGTTCTTCACTGACTTGACTCAGGGAAACCAAGTTGTTTTCCCCGCTGTCTTCAATCATTTCATTAAGGTCCATTTCATGAATTTCTTCATCATATGATGTATAAAAATTGCTCTGTATATTGTCCTCACAGAAAATACATTCCTAAAAAGAACAAAAAGAAAATTATAGAAATATTCATAAGTAAAAAAAAAAAAAGCTTTTCCAAACAACAGTCATTTTGATGCCATCCCTGATTCTTTTATAGCTGTGCTGCAACTACCAGATATATTCTACTCCCCAATTTTACTCCACACAGTCATTTTATAATGTGTAGGAAATCAATGCTGGTACTCGAGAACTCTACTGGAAGCAGTTATATCATAAAGCTACTTATACTGCTGACATTTCACATGCACTTTCAATCACCTTTTCCTCCATTTGGTTGCTAACCCTCCAGTAGGATGTTCTTGTCAGGTGCAGTGCTTAAGAACCTGAAGTAACTGTTCATTTACACAAGTTAGGTGCTTACAGTATTAACGTTGCAGTGACATTAACATCAAGATTAAGGATTCCACTGCAATTCTGTCACATTGACTTTGGAAATACTCGTGTGCAAAGACAGCCCCTGCATTTGTTAATTTACAAGCAAAAGAGCTACAAATGATGGAAAATTCAGGGAAAGGAGAGAATGCCAGCAGATATTTGTGTATGAATAGGTAAAGTGCACAGACAACAAATAAAACTGCAAGGATGCTTTATTTTGTTTTCTTTGTTGGTCGTGGTGTTTTTTCTGTTTGGTTGGTTTGGTTTTGCTTTTCAAGCCTTTAATCCACTTGTAGAATCAAGGTAACAGATGATGCTGCATGGGAAGTCTGATAGAAAAAAGGAACAGTGCACTCCCATTAATTTTGTACTTGGTAGAAAGCAATGGGAATAAATTCCTGTGCACAAATCAGAGGTTTTTCACGTAGTGAAGTTTCTGGCTGTGTTGATAAAGGATTTCAAACAGATACAAAGAAAATTAGAAAGCGGAAGAAAATTTCTCACACTGTTTTCACCACTACTTTGAATTTCCCATTGGAAAAAAAGATTGATGGTAAATTAAATCCATCCAGAAAGCCCTGCATGGAAGTTTGAATTCATTTTTCTCTCTGCTTAACCGACCGAGCTTTAATAGCAACAGGAACAGACAAGCCTAACATAGACAGCTAATAACTTAAGCACTGTTATACATGCAGAAGTAACTAACTCATTTAAACTTACGGAATTAGCAACAGTTTTTGGCAGTCCACCTTGCTGGATCCATGGATGAACTTCAATGAGCTCTCTTTTTTGTTCTTCTGTAAATTTTGGCTGTAGTTTCTGCATTTGCTTTAACTTCTGCTTATCTTCTTTTAAAACTGTTTCCAAATCTCTAAAATAAAATATATTTAAAAATTAAGCTTCAACAGTTTCTGGGCTTTATGCCTATATAAGGTTACGCAGTCAAACACTAACATTTTTAAAGACTATTTTTGTTCTGGAATGTTAAGCTTACAAATCTTTTAGTGGAAGAAAATTGTGTGGCTATTTCAGCAGCTTTCTGCATTTGCAGACAACTTTAACTCATCTCTGCTGGCTCATTGTCTTTTCAAACCCCTTCAGCGAAAACGGTTTTCTCAGAGCTTTTCAGGCAGCACCTGATACTAAAGCAGAATTAGTACGACACATTTAAAAGGTCATCAGGAATGTATTAAACTTCAGGGCTGAGAGGGAGGGATTTAGAAATCACCGCTCTGTTTCAGCAGTCAGAGTTCTCTCTCCTCTCAATGCCCCACCTTGATTCAGAAACTTAAAAATATTCCATCCCACACCAAAAATTTACAAGCTGAATACTTCTAGAAAACATGACAACAGAAAGCAAGTTCCAAGAAAGTCCAGTACTATTTCTGTTCCTTACAGCATATCTGAGAACAGGCTGGCTTTATACTTCTTGGGCATCGTGCTCTGATAGTGACCTTAATTCATCATAAAGTTCTGTTTTATATCAACTATATTCTCTTTGCCAGGCTTTGCTACTCTTACAGTCTACTGGAATTCACATCTATAGTTGTCAACCCTTCAGGCTACAAAAACTGAGAAATATCACAATATTTTTAAATCCTAGAGTTCTTACGATGTGTTCTCTACTCTTTTCCCCATCATCCCTGTGCTTCTGTATTTTGAAAGCTTGTTTTCCTTCCCTTTCAAAAGAACTGTCTTTACTGAAACTTCCTATTCCTTTCAAAATATCATTCACTGCTCCCAAGAAATATAAACAAGATTTAAAAAAAGTCTGCAAGCTTGTTACTCCCTCTGCCTCTATATTTTATCTTTGCTATTGAAACAGAAGTATATTTTTTTTATATTAAGGTTTTTTTTTTCCATTGGAAACCTTATGTTTTTTACCTTCTACCTCCTTGTCCCATTTGAATGGGAATTGAGAGAATGAACAAACGCTTGGAAGTTAACAATCCAGGGGAAAAAAAAAAACCAAAACCAAAAACCCAAAAACCACAAAGCAGACAAAGCAGCATGCCACTGAGTGCAGCATCTCAAGGACAACAGCCAGGGAGTACAGATTTTCCATGCTACAGACCGGCCCTGAATCTAAGCCTACTTGCCAGCGTCTATTAATCAGACTACAAAGATTTCTAGGCAAGTAGTTACAAATCACTAACTATAAAACAGCTTCAAAAAAATATCCACAATTAATTTCAACTCAGGTAATTGATCTAAAAAATACAGGTAAGCATAACAAGGTAAGTTTACTTTTTGAGAATTCTTGTGTAGTATAAAAAAAGATACAAAGGAAGCAAGAATTCTTCTTGACACTGAGCAAAACACTAAAACCAATCCACTCCTATTAAGATAGGGACTCATATGTATCTTCTTTCCTGTACACCCTGCTCCCCGTAAAATATACACAGTTCATGAAGGACTACAACATTGGAATTACCGTGAAGGTATCTGGTAAGTCATCATAACAGTGTCATCTGTGTTTGCCATCAAAAGCCATATTGGATCCTGAAGGACATATTTAATGAAGTGCTCACTTTCTTCCATTTCTGCCTTCATTTTGGTTTTATGATGGTTTTCTGAGGAATCAATACTCCCAAAGTATTTGCTGGTATGACTAGTTTCACTACTACCTTTAAAAAGAAATTTAAAGTTCCGTAAGTTGTCAAATATATACATTATCTGAATGCTTTTGAAAACAGAGAAGATGAAAGAGAACAGGGGTTCTTATTTATGCTTTCCATTTCATTCAATTTTTTAAACAAAGGAAAATTCTGCCCCTATGTAGCTGCATCAATATTTTTAAACCTCAGAACTTCAAGCTAGGTCTCCATTCAACAGAATAATTAGCATAATTAAAACTCTGAAATGAAACATGGAGTACAGTTATCTTTTCTTTACTATTCTGTCACACTTACCTAATATATTAATGGCTATTTTACACACACTTTAAAAGAGTTCTATACTGTAAATCACGCACAATAAAAAACTGTCATGTTATATAATAAAAAAGAAATCAAGAATAAACTATATAATGAGGATTAAAGACAATAAATGTTTTAACACAAAATTTTTGATGTTCAAACTGTGTTTGCAATGCCTCACGCTCCAACTCCTCCAAAATGCTAAGTTCTCAGCCGCCAGTGTTACCTGTTCTGCTCCCGGACATGCCACAGCCATTGGATCCAGAACCCAGAGACTCAGCAGCTGCAGATACACCACTCCCCGAAGAAGCTGAACCAGTGCCTGAACATGCATCTTCTTGAAGTAAAATGTCAAGCAGGACACTAGACATGGAGAGAGCATCGCTATTTTGAGCATCCATTGGAGATTCAGCCTAGTGATAGGAAGAAGAAAACAGAAAATTAGAAAATCAAACCCAAAAATCAAGGCTATTTCATGACTAATCATTTACATGCAGTATTATTCCATTTCACTTAATATTAAAACATGTTTACACAGTTTGAAGACAGACAACCACCAATAACATATGCCAAGACCAACAGGAATAATGAAGCAAACCAATAGGCAGAAAAATGGTTGTTCATTAAGATGGAGATTTAAATTCAATTTCTCTGTATGCAGTTTAGTGAGCAAGTAAGGAAGGCAACTGCTACTCCGTTTTGACCGCCTGCACAAGTCTGAACTTGTCACCTAAGACATATTAGCAATTGCTTCTACTATAATCTACATCAACAGTCCATCACTGTTTCTTCCTTATCATCATGCACTGAGAGCAGTAAATGTTCCCAGATGCAAACTTCCTAAGCAAAATAATTTGCATGTTTTTAAAGGAAAAAGTATAACTACACTGCTTTCTAACACAAACAAAAACTCATTGCAAGTCAGTTTGAAGATTAAACATTAGAAATGAAAGAAATTTAAAAAAACAGAAATTAAAGCTGACAGAACTTAGTAAAACACATAATAATGGAAAGAACGGATTTATTCTTAACATCTTCCTGAACAAGCGCCTGTATTGTCCTCGTTCTCTAGTAAGCAATGAGGAAGTTACAGAAAGTTACATTTTGCAGGTTTCTAAAGAATAGAAACTAATAGCTCGAGGAAATTCTAAAGAATTTTGCCAGCAAAATTGTTACAATTAGGTTTTATTATCAAGCTTCTTTTAATCCAGCAGAGGCATCTCAGAGCATGCTGTAAACTGGACTGTCACAGACAGTTACACCAGACCATGAGCCAAAGTCCTTACAGAGCTAAAATTTCAGAGATGTTATGTAGTGCATAGTAATCTATATATGGCACTGGATGCATATCCCTGAAAATTTCTCCAGAAGTGGCATTTGTACGACAAGTATGACAGAAATTTTTTGCATGAAAACCAAATGTATTTGTTCTCAAGATCAGGAGATAACAAGCATGTAATAACAGAGCGTGACAGGTTTTTATACTGTATTAATCAAGTTTGGAAATGTCTCTAGAAAACGTAGATATAACAATATCCATTGCTGTTTGTTCTCTCTCCATTCACTCCACTTAATGACCAATATCGAGAATATTAGATGAAATCGATCATCTGGAAACTAGGCAGGGAGAAAAGTTTAACATGGAGATTTAAATGTTCCCCACAGTGTGGCGAATGAGCATTTTCACAAGTTTTGCCTTCTTCTTCCTTTGTAACTTCTAATGTAGATAGAGACTTATGACTCATTGCATAAATGAGATAAGAAAGCCATCTCATCAGTTGCAATGACCAACACTAATGATGCACTTTACCAATTACTTACAGTACTTTAGATCTCAAACATGCCTAAAAGTAAAAGCCGCCCCTTCCAATGCCTGCTGCCCCTTTGTCAAGTTCCCTTATTAACAGCACCAGTTGCAGAGACCAGTTACAAACCACAGCACAAGGAACACGGGAAGAAGGAGCCAGTCGAACAGGTTTAGGTTGCAACTTGTGCATTAGTGACTTCACATTTGTAAAAGATAGTCTGTGGTGTCTTTAGAAAACACTAATATTAACCTATATAGTTCTGTCACAGAAATCTTTATGGACATATTACTCCACCTGTAAATTTATCGGTTAACTAATTCGTAAAATTTGAATGAGTCAGAAAAAAAAAAAAATGGCGTTACCAAATAGTGCAACAAATAAAGTGACGGTTTGCAAACAATAATTTATTCTTCCTTTAGTTTGGTTGCTTGTTTGTACACAAAGATGGGATTTTACTTTCAATCAGCTTCTTTCAGACCACTTTCTTCCCTCCACAGAAAATTACTCACTCAGTAACTTTTGCTAAAAATGAAGCACGCATATTATTTTAAATCTGTTTCAGTGCTTTTCCACAGGCTCATTCATATTTATTTTATAAAAAAAAAGGTGGAAAAATACTGTTTCAGGGTGTATTTCCAAGCTTCCTAGTGTAACTTCAGAACAACAGGGTGATTTTAATTTTTAAAGGTTAAGAGTATTCTAATGATTGGATTTCATATTTTATTCAGTCAGCTGAAGTTTGAATTGACTAACTAAAATTCTGAGTCCATCTCCTAGCACCATACCGACCACTTATTATCTATCATTAAAAAACAGATCCCACAAGTGAAAGGATTGAAAACAATGCAGCAGAGACAGGAAAACAGGGAGGAGGAGAGGGAAACCCATTTCAGACAGCTCTCTATATTAACAAATTCAGGTATGTTCAAGAATATGAAGACTTAAACAAACCAATTCCATCAGCATACTTACTGGTAAGGATTCCTTTCCACTACAGTTATCAGTTGGCATAATTTTGCCTATGGCTCCTTCCTCTTTTAAAGCTCCGTGTAAGCCCGCAGGAGCTCCACTTTCAGCAGTTTTTGTGGTTTCTTCCAACTGTAGAAGATTCAGAGGAGAACTGCACCTTGACTGGAACAGAGGTGGTGAAGCCTGGTCTTGAGGACCCACTGACTGTGGAGTGCAGGAACGGGATGGCTCATTTCGGGGCTCTGTGACAGGAACCTTTTCACTCTCTGCTGGTGGATTATAATGGAATGGTTGTGTTGGAAAAAACGCTTGCTGTGGGAAAGAGGTGGGTGTAGCAAATGGTGGCTGTGTCGGAAATACTGTCTGTGAAGAGAATGTGGAATGGGCAGGGAAGTTGGGTTGGCTGTGGTAAAGTGTTTGAGGTAAGTTATTGTTCATCTCTGGGTAGACATAGTTGGGGAGCACAAGAGCTACGACAGGTGTCATGAGGGGTGCAGAGAACTGGGATGGTTGCACAGGGCAAGCATTTCCAGAGTCTGGCAACTGATTAAAACCAGAGAGTGAAGTCTCCGGTGCTGGTGGCACAGTCCCTGCTGTTGGAAACACAGGAAGTGGATACGCAGGCATAACAGTGGGAAAAGACATCGCTGAATAGCTCGCTTGAGAAGTGTCTGATGGAGACCAAGCAGTAGTATTTAAACCTTGAAGAGGGAACCGATGGGGGAATTTAGTTCCAGAAGTTGTACTGTCTGAAGACTCCTGTGGTTTAATGCGCTTTGATTTCCTGTTCTTTCCACTTTTCTTCCAAGGCTGATCCATTCCAGAAGTGCCATTTCTTTGTCCACGGCCGCCTGCAAAAAAAACCCCAAAACATCAGGAAGGATCCTACTTGCAGTCTGATGGATCCCTTTCATCTTGTCATCCTCACAAGTTGTTCAAACCCACAGTTCTGGACTTAACCGACCCAAATGAAAGCATCTGGCAAGGGGTCATGTTCCCTTTTACCTCTAGCGCAAGAGCTGAGTTAACTGGGCAATCAAAACCATGCTGACACACCATGAAAGAAGAGAGGGGCAGCAGTGGATCAATTTAGGCTCAAATGTGTGTCACCCAAACAGCACAAAGCTGCAAAATAGTGGCTCCCAGCAGGGCAAACTTCTAATGACTCCAGCATTTACAATGAAAATGGTATGAGACAGGACTGAAAGCATTTCTAGAGAGTTGAGGTCATACAGGATCATAATTGAAAAGGTGAGGGGACAAAAAAAAAACACAATAAAAAAAACCCCCCACACAAACACGCAGCAGGAGAGAAAAATTCAAAGAAAAGAATTTCCTGAGGGGGAAAAAAAACAAAGAGGCGTGCTACATTTACAACCTTATTTTAGGAGAAGTCTGCACCAAGTGATGCTTCCCTAGGCGAAGGTTGTCAGTTTGTCTCATTACAGATATGAGGAAATCCCTAAAATACCTTCTGGCACTAAAAGCTGTTCCAATTTTGAGTTTGTTTAATGCTTATTTAGATAGGCTGAAAGTTTGAATATAAAGAACACAAAGAGACTAAAGGGTTCCAGAACAGGTTTCTTCCATCAAGGACCTGCACAACTACTTAAATGAAAAATTAACGATAAGAATCTGCAATAAAATGTTTAGCTGTGTCTGACTTCTGTACCAAGTCAAGTCAGGACTGAAATAGGAACAAAGTCAGATCAGTATCAAGCACTTCTAAAAATGCCATCTGGAGCTCCTAAGTTCTAACAAACAAAGCGATCTCACCATTAGGGCTTGTCTGTGCCATTTCCATCCCACTGATCACATTATTAACTTAAAGGCAACTAAACAATTAACAGATTGTTTCACTGATTACACAGTAGTGGAATGAGGGAAACGATGTAAAGCAAAGGGACTAAAACCAAATCAAAACCACAAACCTGAAAAAAGACAGATGGGAAGGCAGAAGGAAAAGCAAAGCAAGCAAATGCAAGCAGAGATACAGGGAAGCAAACATGCTAAAGCACGTTATTTTGTCCCTTGAAAGTAGATGCCTAACAGTAATAGTATAGCAAACAGATAAAAATCAAAACATTAGTTACTAAAATGTCAGTTACTACATTATGAGCTATATTCCACTCTTAATTTTCAAGCAAGACTTCCCAAAAGGAATTTTTCTGTAGATTTTAAAAATGGCATGCAACAGTCACAGTGGTCCCACAATACAGCTAAAAATGGAAATGCCCTCACGACAGGATTTGCTCCCTACATAAATACAAGTTTTAGCATGAAAACTATTGCCGTACCACGTTCACCAGGCCGTCCTTTTGGTTTATCTTGTAAGTAGTAATTGCAGTGGGACTGAAAAATATTAAATCTCTTGATTTCTTTAAACTTATTCAAAAAGCTCTGCTCCTCTTTTTGTGTATGCACTGCAAGGACTTCCTTTGTAAGTCCTAGTTTTTTAAATGGCTCCTTTTCTTGATTTACATGTGCAGAGCTGGATGGAGGGGTGAGAAGTTGGCCATCTAAGAGTTCTGCTCCACTCGGACCATCTTCTATCATTTCTACAGAAATAGGAGGGGGAAAAAAAAAGTAATCAAGATTAAGTAAAAAGAAGCTCTGTATATGTATCTTGAAGCTATTACAATTTTGTAAAAATGTTGCTGTTAGTTTACAATAAAAATTCTGTCTCTATTCCATTTCCATAGGAACACTTAAACTAAGAAACCGTAAGGCATAAGCAGATACTAACTGTTCACGTGGCTGAAGTTTAAACTTCCTAGCAACTGAGCAATTGCCATTTTGGAGAAAATTTATTAGCGAAAAACATACCTAATTCAGGTTGTGTTTTTTTGTCTCCAACATGAACAATGGTGCTACTGTAGCTACACTGACTTGTGAGAGAGACAACACTTTCAGGCTTGCCAGGTAAAGCCAAAGATGTTAAGTGAGCACCAACCACTGGGGGACCATTTGATTTACCAGATGCCTTCAACACAACAGGATCTATAAAAAGAAAGTTGCAGTTTACTGAACGTAAACAAGAGTGAATGCAAGTTAGATGCTGCTAGGGTTGCAAAACAGAGACTGAATTGTGCTTGAGAAGACACAAAACGAGCATTTCTTTTCACTTCATGCATTCCATCAAGAACGTTGCAGGAACAGGACAACTTCTGAGCAACCAAATCTAAAGCTCTCACATAAAGCCAAACTAAATCTTTTCAATGAAGGACTTTTTGCTCTTTCCCGGTCTTCACTGCTCTTTTATGGCATAATTTGGGATGAGAGTTTTGAGCCTCTCCCAGCCTATGATTAAGTTCTGCCCAGCTCCCATATTGTTGTACTCTAATCTCCGTCATTAGCCAGTTATCCCAACAGGTTTGCTCCGAGAATCCACCTATTTAAATTCTCTCACCTGAAAGCTATACACAATAATCCAGCAGAGGTCATACCAGTGCCTCATAAAGCAGCATTAAAACTCCTCCTCTAGTAGCAATACTTGACATAACACATACTTTAAGATCCAAAATTTGTCTTTCTTGACTAGAATACGCTGTTGTTCTCAGATAACAGTGCACCGCAAAGCTACTGAACCCACATCTCCCATCAACCAGAGCTGCCTTGTCTCCAAACAGCAGAAATTGTGTTGCTAGTTGGATGATGCAAGTTCCACCATTTCTTCCTCTCTAGTTCTCAAGGCATTTCAATTCTTTCTGCAGAACACTTTGTTCCTCGGCATACTGATATCTTTCGATTTGATTCTAAAAGCTGCATTAGAACTTCTTTTTGAAGTTCATCCAAAGGAAATATAGACAACATCATTCTCAAGACCAATTTTTGAGAAACTACTAGACACTTCCCCCTCAGTCTCACAGTGACAAGACTAAATCAGCAAGTATCTCATTTACATACAATATTTTACCAATCTCACAATTCTTGTACTAATGAAACAGTTATGTTCTTCACTTTAGCTCCCCACTCAGACAGAGACCAGATCTAGTGCTATACCTAAGCCCTAACAAATTCAGTTTAAGTTTTTGCCTACAGAAGACTTTTTAGATAGCTATAGACGCTAATCTTCACCTTTTATGTTTGTGGTTGGACATCCCCTTCAAATGGGTTCTTGTGCCTCACACAACACTGAAAGCAGCCTGATACTACATTTTACCCCCTCTTGATCATTTTTAGTTTGTTTTTTTTTTGTTTATTTTTAATGTCCACAAAGAAATAGCAGCAGCATAATATGTGTATTTTTGTTGCAGTTAATTAGCTGTCAGGTTCTTTAGCTGGTTGTACTTACAAGTCCCAACATTGAAACAAACTTTTTACATTTGATAATGATTCAAGTCCTAAAACCCCAAATCCTGCTGTATTTTGTACAGTATAAACAAGCTTGTGGCATCTACAATCCAGATACTCCGGTAACTACTCAGTATTTTGACCGTAGGGAAGACTTTCGTGATAAAAGTTAGACCACCAACATCTAACACTGAGAAAACAGCTATGAGGTCATGCCTAAACTACACATGTCATGATTCTGCAAAGAATTAAACACACATCTGGCTGCCAGGGAAAAAAAAAAAAATCAATCAAGAAAAAGCAATAATGTAGAAATACCTCCTAAGGGCTGTATAGCATTATCAGCTGGTTTTTGTTCATGAACTCCAGAATTCAGTGATGCAACACTTGATGAAGTTTCACACTTTCTTTTGGCTGTACCAGGCACATTACAACTCTCCAAATACCTATAATACAATGATTTTACAATATTAGATACGCAAGTCTTAAAACCAGAGGTCAAGAGTAATTTACACACCGGTTGCTTACCTGATGACACTGTCTAAACAACTAATCTGTTGATAAGAATATACAGGTTGCTCTTTCCAAGCCAGCTCTTCAGTAGTCACATTTTTAGGAGCAGCTGTTACTGCAGTATCCTTTCCCACTACATCTTTCACCTGACCACCAGGACCATTTTGTTTTTCTGTGGAAAGAGATACTGCTATTACGTAATTATGTTATTAAATCCTTGCAAATTTCCCTAAAAGCAACAGTTCTCGTTTATACATGTTTCTTTACGGGTCATACATTAATGACTAAAGCAGGTAAGAGAGGTTTGTACACTAACAGATGTATACTGCATAAAAATTTTCCTGTCATTCTGGAGGTGTGAAGCTTAATTGGGTTGACATATATGGATTCAAAGGGAATAGATATTATGGCTATAAGAGAATAGATATTAGAGTTGAAACACACAGTATGAGAACAACTATAATCCTCAGAAGTTATAACAAATGATTAGAAGAATTAAATGTATGCAGAATTTAAATCTCATTAATAAGGCTTTCATTTACCAACTTAAAAATTCCTGATGTTACAAGACAAATAAGAAAGACAACATCCACAACACTTTCCTCCACCTAACTGAAAAGATGTTTGACTTGTACGAAAACATGAGCTACAATTAAGGTACCTCAAAACAACAGCTTTAGGACATGCCTTAACTGTGTGTTATACCATTATCAATTCAGATAGAGTTGAACACAACATTTTCATGAATGCAGTGGAGAGACACAGGACAATGTAATTTCAATTGATAAAAATGCTGTCATTATGCATTAAATGAGAAAAAAAAATCCTACCGTCATATTTCACAAGGCACCAGCCCAACAGATTAATACTTCATTATCTTGTTAATTTCTTACCTGCAAAAGGCTCTCTCTTATGTTCCAGTTTTGCCTTATTGTCAGTGAAAATACGCTGTCCTTTATTTTTGACCTTACGGGCACCCTGACAAATGTCCTGAAAGTAGGTCAGTAAAGAGAATTATTACAAAATTCTGACATAAAACATCACGCATAGTGATTCCTCATTAGACTAGATCTAATCTTAATGTCTATCTTACAATCAGCCTGAACACAGGAGAAATCCTGATGTATAGAATTTAATTGTGCAGCAGCAGAATTCTGGGAAAGAAAAGGTATTTAAACAGAAAAGGAAAGAATAAATTTGAAGTATTTTTTTGTACACAATTACTCTGCATTTTGTTTAATATGGTTGAATGACTTGAGTAGAAAAATATAAAGACACATTACAGAGAAGACTTCGGGAAAAAAAAACAGTATCACTTGGTAAACAATATTACTGTGAAGACTGAGATCTTTTTGTGCTGAAAGTTTAACCAACCACTGACAAAATGTTATAGAACTACATTACAACAGTCTTCAGTATCTGTGGAAATAGTGAAGGAAAGATAGGTATCTATAACCCTAAAAAAAAAAAAATCTCTTTAAACATTATGTTTCTGCATAGCTCTTAAATGTATTAAGTTATCTGCTAAACAAACAAATCCAGAGACTTTATCTGCTTAAGTCCCTTGTGTTTAAGGTCTAAAGCCAGGCAAGAGAACACTTTCAAGAGCAGCACTCTGCCACGCCTGATCACAGAAGTAGAAATCAGATTTGGAAGAATTAGTCTAAAATATAACTACATAAAGGAAAATTTTGGCTTTTAGAATGAAACACAATTCAGTGAGCTGCAAGAAATCTGGGAAGAAAAACAGGAAAGCTAAAATGACTAGAGATGTTAAGAGGTGCGGTTCCTTTGACTGCATCCACATTCAGTACATTACGGTACATCTGATCTACTTTGCCTATGGAATAGTTCTACTAAGCACAGGCACAAGTTTAGTGCTCCTGTTCTGTTTAGGCTAATGGAATTCTAAAAGTTACACCTTGCTATCAACTAGATGTAGAATGGTCCAAACTACAGTAAAGGTAAGGTTTTTTTAAAAACATTTTATTTCACTCCACTTATTTCATTCAATATTATATAAGTGTATTTTTGCAACATAAAAAGCGATCAAAGTCAAGCTATCACTTGGTTACGCAGGTATTACTGCATTTTATCTTTCAAGTTTAATTTATGAAAACAGCAGTTACAGACTTTTCCTTCCCAAAAGGAACTGCTTTCAAATATCCAGCTAGTTTTCCCAGAAATACAGCATATAACATATAGTGGACGTTACAGTCAGGTAACACATGGTACAGGTATAAATTCTATAGAAACACTGAGTTTCCCACCTATAACTGTGCTTCAGTACCCTGAGACTTCATCTATACCAGAAATGTTTATTCCCCTAGACAGAAAGGTTTCTTCCATGTTAAACAAAAAAGGTGACTTTTTCCTCATACTTTTTTCCATCCTTAACAGAGTTACACTAAAAATAAACAAACCCACTTTTACTTGTTTGTTTTGTGCTACACACTTGAATAAGAAAAAGCAAACCTACTGGTTTATCCTTATGAGTGTCTTCATTATTATTTCCTGTGCTGTCGCTGGAGGACGCCACACTCATTAAGTGCTCATGTGAACCATTGCTACCTAGGCTTCCATAGCCACTGGATCCACTGTTGTGCACAGGCTGTTAACAACAAAATATATATATATTCACACAAACACACACATCTCAGCATAGCAGTTTTAAACAAAACTTAAATTGTTACCAGTAATTCTGCATGAGGAAAAAATGATTTATTTTAGGTTCGGTATTTTATTGTGAGGACACTCCATAGCTGCATGAAATCTTTAAAAGACCAACTGGAGCTTTAACATACTTCAGTAAGTCTTGTCTGGTAATCATGAGTGTAAGTACTTTCCAGGATTGTAGCCAGAAATTCCAGTACAGTAGCAGACAGCTAAACAAAAAGTCACCCAAAGATAAAAGCCCTTTCTTCAGTGGGAAATCAAAAGGGTAACATTAAAGCACAGGTCGTACCTGCAATAATAGCCGATATATCTGCTCAGTGATTTCCTGAACACTGGGATGAAGGATTCTGTCCTCTGTATAGTTGGGAGCGGCAAAAACATCTTCATTTAAGGGACCCCTGCATAAACCAAACATATCCCAGCTCATTACAAACACAAGTACTCGAATCACAGAGAGACCACAACTTCAATTTACCATCTATAAATAGTAATCAGAATCTGATGTTTATTCTACTGCATCTAGAACCATTGAGTCTGACAAAACATATACCTTTACTCACTTTGACCATGACTTCCCTCTACTGAGGCAACTCTTGACAGTAGTGGCATAATTTGAAGGACTTCAACTGTCTTTTTAAAGCAGTTACCACACCACAAAATCCAAATTTAAAAAGAAAGCAACTTGTACACATGACCCATTTTTTTCCCCTCTGAAAATTCCTTTTATCTTTCTTAAGGCTCACTGTGTAAACCTGAGGGGAGGGAAAATAGAAATAACTTAAAAAAAAAATAAAAATCCTAAGTCCCAACAGTTTATTGACTTACGTTCTAACTTTGTGTCTTCCAATAATAAATGAAACTTTTCGACTCCAAGGGTTGATGAAACTGGACCAGCTGGTGTCCATGGTTATATAATCTCCATTTCTTGTGCAAAATCTGATTGGTGAATAGTCAAAAGGCTGGCCTCCATACTGAAGTACTGTAATGAAGGATCCAAAAAGAAATTTCAGACTAATATTCTACTTCGTGATCCAGGATTTTACAAGGAATTGCAAAGCACAAAGGTGATATTTCAAGGAACAAATATCAGGCATGTCTACAAATTTAGAAACACTGTATACCAGTATATATATATATTACCAGTATAATGGACTATGTCAAGAAAATCCCCTTCAGAACACAACAAGCTAAACGTGATCAAATGAAACAGCATCACACTTTCAAGGTTTAACAAATTAACATCCTCAGAATGGCTTTTCTGTGAAGTAAATACCAATTAAATTATAGGAACTTCTATCATTGCAGTCTCAAGAAAATTTTCTTTATGTAGGAAATACTCATTTAGTCAATTTCTTTACAGAAGACACACTTCATATCAAAACCAAAATTGAGCAATTTCTCACTTCCATCCATTTGCAGCAAGAATCGAGTTGTAACGGATTCAGTATTTACTTGCAGAAAAATTCATAATCACAATTATATTTCGCCCTCTACTTGCTGAGGTCTTTATAGTCATTATTATTAACTTTTAGATATAAAAAATAATTCTGTTTCTGCCAGAGTAAGAAATTACATACTTTTTTTGTGAATTGCTAGCATTAAGGGTCTGTCATTGGGATGAAGATGCACCAAGACTGGTGTTCCTATTAAGTCCTGAGGTAGGTATCCCAACAGAGGTACTGCTCTGGAGAAAAAAAACAATAGAAAAAAATAATCAAGTGGAATAAATGTATATTTAATCTTGAAAATGTTTTCATTTTAAGTTTTTTTTGCTCTTTTTCCTATAAAGAGAAGGAATAATTTAAAATTTGGGAAGATAACAGTGCCAAATTAATAGCAGTAGTGGTCTTTGAATAAAGCAGGATTTATTTCTTTGTGGGGTGACATCTTTTTTTCTTTTGATAGCTTTACAAAACGTGATCAAACCAACTCAAGGAGTCTGTGACAGCAGTTCTGTCTTTTCTACACTGCCTAGCTCTAGAGGATAAATACCCTAATTTCAAAAGAGCATTAATAAAGTTTAATCTTGTAAAACTCTCATGAAGATAAACAGTACCCCAATCTGTGGGCTGCAAGCCAAGGCTAGGGATCACAGGATTACTATAGCTGAACTAGCAACAGGGTAGTTAACTAGGAGTTGAGATAACTTTCTCACAGACAGGTTAAGAGTTCAATTCAAAGGAGCTGGAAGGAAGCAAGCTTATTAATTAAAGCAGAGAATTAAAAGCAATGCTACCAAATCCCTACACATTATCAATGATCACTTCTAATGATGTGAACAATTAATTTATGACATGAAATAATTTTCACTGATCAGTTAAAGCATTCACGTTAAGGAGAAAAAGTTCACAAATGTCAGTTTGTACCTTACCCTGAAAGCTAACCACCAAAAATAAACATACTTCGGAAAAAAAATAACACGTTAAGTCAATGCTACTCAG
The DNA here is from genome assembly GCA_013396935.1 of Baryphthengus martii. Taxonomy (NCBI): domain Eukaryota; kingdom Metazoa; phylum Chordata; class Aves; order Coraciiformes; family Momotidae; genus Baryphthengus; species Baryphthengus martii. Next base: position 165,026 of record VWZK01007245.1, read on the forward strand.
TAATGTTTCAGAAGCTGCCAGATGCCACCAAGTCATCTTGTAAACTCAAAGTATCTGAACAGCTTTGATGAAGAACTTGGCCTCAGCGCACCACCAACATAGGAGCTGTGCCGTATTGGACTTCAAAAGCACTATAGGACAAATGCCTTCAACATTGTACTTCAAATAACTCCCTGAAATGAGATGGGTTCTCCAAAACATCAAACTTATCCTTCTGGCAAAGAGGCCGAGATATTCAGGGGAAATGAGGATAGCACCTAATGCCTTATCATGGAAGGAATTAGCTAAATAATGACTCTTAAAAGCCTGTGAATGATCTAAAGCAGTAACTTAAAGCTGCAACTGGCATGAAACTCTCCGCAAATCATACTGCTCTGACACATCAACATTTAAAGATGCTGCCACATTCAAAGCACATAAGAAAAGTTATGCTGCCAGAGGAGGTTAAAATACTAATCAATTCTAAATTACTTCAGTTAGGATTTCACAAAATAATGTAAGTAGTAGCAGAAAGCAGAAGTTTGTTTGGCACTGTTCCTGTTCTTTGCCACCTGGCTTTATGGAAGCCCGGCAAGCTCTACATTTTTTGTCCTGTGAAGATCACTGGAAGAGTCAGGGATACACAGAACATAACACCAAAGAGTAGATTGAGCTGGGCTCGCCTGTTCCGATAAAGAGGAAGCTAAGGGATGATCCAGGAGCTTCCTGCAACTACTGGAAAGAGGAGTTAGAGATGGAGTTATTTTCTTGGTGGTGTCAGACAACCAAAAACTCTGAGCAATGGCCCCAGACTGCAGCGTGGAGAGCTTACGCTGGATGTTAGAAAAAGTATGTTAAAGCGAGTAGTGCAAGACAAGAATAGTTCCCCATACAGGTTGTGTAAATCTCTGTCCTTGGAGGTTTTCAGGCATTATTGAGAAAAGGTCATAGCTGACTTGACTCAGAACTGGGCAACAGTTTCATGTTAAGCAAAAGGATGGAACAGAGACCTCCAGCAGTCCCTTCCAACTAGCATTTTTGTGATCATGTAGTGCTGTGTTTGAAAATACTTAATTTACTATCTAACTAGAGGCAGCACCTCAGCATCATTATGCTTCCTCATAATGAATAACTCAAAATAATTAAGAGTTTAAGTTAAAAAACTCATGTTATGAATGCAAATGCACATACGGCATAAGATGGCTAATGAGGAGAGGCAGCAAGTTCAGTTTGTGTTTTATGGAATGACATTTAAAGTGTCAAAACAACATGAATAAAAAGCCTCTTTATAGCAAGTTAAATAGGAAACTGCTTTAAATTAATATACTAAGAAGATCACTCCACTGTGAACTACATAAAAACCCATACACACATTATATACACCAAGCATCAAAAAATATGAAGACAAGCATATACAGGGATGATCCACTTAATTTCAGGAAAATATTTTTTTTTATTTAACATATTCTGTGCAGAGATCCACTTGCAGAGTTAGGAAAGATAAGCATTATTCCAAACCATGAACACATACTAATCACAGAATTAACTTTAATTTATCCAAGTCAGGCAACAGTTTCAGCATTATATTACGAACAATTTTCACTTGACAGCAGGTGTTCAGTTGTATATTTAAAAATATTAGACTCTGCTTTCTCCAAGAATCTGTTGCTTTGTGCATTCCACCTAACCCTAGAGAGCTTAAGAGTAATGAACTGCATATGCATACCTTGGTAAAGAGTTATCTGGCTGCCAGTGCTCTCAGGAGTTAAATAATTAAAAGCAAAATCACACACACACAGATCACAAGAACAGAAATAAATGAAGCAAAGTCCTAATATCAGATTAAGATCAACCCTCACTGTGAGTGTTTAAAAATGGTATTTGAGAATAAGTTGCAACACCAGACTGATAGGAATGAAACTTTCACAGTAGCCACAGAGAAGGACTTTATTGTACTCACTCCACCCAGGCCCAAGAATAAGGTCAGGGCTCCCTGTTCAGTAATACTGCCACTAGTGTTAAGTGACCACTGAAAATAAATGAGCTAGGGGGAAGCTGACAGGGAAGCTTTACATTGTGCCATTAGCCTATTTGAAAAAGATAAAACCACCCTGTGAAGTTGCTGTTGGCTTAGTGCAAGTGTGGGAACGAGGGAGAGAGAAAAATCCATGAAGAGGACAGAACTATACCGGACTAAGTAGTTCTTTTGTCAGCTTAAGCTGTTTGGAGAGATTGTATAAATCATACCATGGAAAAAGTTTTGTCAGCATTACATTGTCTTCTATCCTGCAGGAACTCTTCAAACTAAGCTACAATGTCTGCAAAAGTTAGCCAAAAATAGCTGTACCTTAAAGTCCAAATTTATCCTCAATGATTAGCCATTATCTTCTTCTCAAGTAATCTCCAATACTTAACTTTTGAAATTTTCATTTAATAAAAATCATGTGCTGCAATAATACAGATATGCCTGATCTCTCTGCAGACAAATTGTCTCAGAAGTCACACAGTAATTTACCTTCCTGACTCCAGCTTAGCCAAACTTCCCCATAACCTCCTTTCCCCCAATGTCTCTCTATTCTGCTGGAGAGTTAAAAGATTTTGTCAAGAATAGCGTATTTCTTCAGAGACAAGAAAATTCCTACCCAGAAGTTATCACAGAAATCCAAAATTGTCCATTATACTGCTACTGTGCCTGCAGACATCCTCCCCATCCAGATCTACAAAGAAAATTTTAGTTTTCTTAAAAATCTTAAAAACAAGGGGAAGGGAGAATCTCAGAAGTCACAGGCTATTATTGCAGCCAACTTAATTTTCACTAAGGAGAAAAAAAAATAATCCCACATATAGCATCTCAGAAACCATAACGAAGAAAATACCAAGTAATCTACGAGAAGAGAAAGAGAAGGAAAGGGAAAAAGTAGCCCGTGTTTTCAGCTCAGGAACAAGTGAATTCTCTTGTCAAGTCTTGCAAAACACTACGATATTCCAAAACACATCCCTGACCTTAAAAGCTTGTTCAGATTCTCAACTCTCATTCAAGGAATTTATGCCCAGATTTGCTCCAGATGGAAGGAAAATAAAAGAAGAAAGTTGTCAGCAGGCACATAGTTTTCCACTTAAATACCGTAGTGTAATGTGTTTTCATGCTTAGTGGAAATTGCAAGATGTACTTTCCTTGGGTTATACACTCTTTGGCAGTCAGTCACATAATTTTTTAACCTCACACAGACATCTTAAATCCTAAAAATACTTGTAAACATACTGGATTGCTAGCTTAACAGTAAATTGAAAAAGAATCTTTTTTGTAAATTACCTTTCATCTACATCTTGGAACAAACAGGTTGGCGTGTGCGTAGTTGTAAAAATTCTTTTGTCAGGTGGAATTCTGGGTGCTGTGAGAAAAATAAAAGCAGATTAACAAGCGGGGATTTTTGCATATGTAAAATACTGCAAGCTACATGTTTCTATTAAACATTAAGTCTAAAAGACTAAGAGCATGTAGGAAAGTAGCTTGCTAGCTCACAGCCTCTCAGCAAGGGCAGAAAACAGAATCAATTATCTTTCACTTCAAGAAAACTGGAGATCACTGACAGTAACTCATATAATTGGTTTTCTTAGGCTGAAATTCAGTTGTGCTATATCGCATGGAAATTCCTGTAGCAGAACATAGAACAGTTCCTACTTTCAGGAAACCAAGTTAGTCTCTGTACATTGAAAGGATTACCTTCGTAACCAGAATGCACTTTTTCTGCAAGCAACACACAGCAAAGCTGGTCCTCTGCTATTTCCGGATCTTGCACTTTGATAAGGTAAGGAGTCATCCGAAACGGGTGATAGCAAATCTCATTTTCACGCTCCTTTCCTGCACTAATAATTAAACAGAGTTAATTATTTCAACAGATTCATCATATGCTTAACATTTTAATTTATCTACTGTAATTTCCTCATGACACAAGGACTGCATGACAGTTCCTCAAATAGCACCCAAGAACTTAACTTTCTGGTTTGTTTTTTTTTTTCCTGGTAGAACAGAAGCTAATTCTGATAGCATCCCTTGAGTATCAGTTGCAATAAAGAGTATGTTGATCTCTCTATTGCCTGAAATAAAGAGATTGACAACCACTTTAAATGGAAATCTGATAAAAAATAAAAACCCACTTCCTATGATAATTTTGTTGATCTAATAATCTTAATCTGTGACATTATACCCTTCAGAGTTGTATTTTATGAAGATTCCTATATCCCTTCCATTAACAAGGCCTCCTTCTACCCAGTGTTTATCCCCATTAAAAAAAGAACCAAATCTCAAAAATTCTTACCTATGACAACAGTTGTTTACTTAAGAATCCAGAGCACAGTAATGAAAATAACAGCCATGTACATGGTGATGAATAAATAAATAAATTGCAGTTGTAATAAGTTTATAAACAGCATAGTTTTATAAAACTAATGCTTTTGGAACCAATGTTAGTCAAATTTAAAAAATCTGTAGTAGCATTAGCAGTACTCTTCCAGTATATCCAACCATAGAATTGTTTAGGTTGGAAGGGACCTTCAAAGGTCCAATCCCCCTGCAGGGAGCAGGGACATACTCAATTAGATCAGGTTGCTCAGAGCCTCGTCAAGCCTCTCCTTGAATATCTCCAGGGATGGGACCTCCACTACCTCCCTGGGCAACCTGTTGCAGTGTTTCACTACCCTTATGGTGAAGAATTTGTTCCTAACATCCAATCTAAATCTGCCTTTCTCTAGTTTAAAACCATTGCCCCTCGTCCTGTCACTCCAGGCCTTTGTGAACAATCCCTCTCCAGCCTTCCTGTAGGCCCCCATTCAGGTACTTGGAGGTCACTATTAGGTCACCCCAGAGCCTTCTCTTCTCCAGGCTGAATAACCCCAGCTCCCTCAGCCTGTCTTCATAGAAAAGGTGTTCCAACCCACTGATCATTTTCTCCAATGCTGGAGAACAGTGCATTGTCTCCAAAGTTTACTCATACTCTAAAGGTGTGTATTTACCTACTCCTGAAGCAACTAAGTCATAGGATCCATGATTTTTGTTTTCAGAAATGCTACCAGAGAAGCAAGTAAGTAGCAAGAAATCAAGTGGCACAAGAAAGAACATGGATTAAGTTGCCAGCATTTCCTAAATGTAAGGAAGTACAGGGTGTGGGGGCAAGAAAAGGAGGAAGAAAAAGTAAAACCAGAGGAACTGTGCCATCTAGTAACTGCAATAGAACAAGTCACATTACCCTCATGTATCTTTCTCTACAGGACACTTGAGATAAATTTCAGATTAGACATTAGACTTCTAAATTGAACGAGACTACAGTTGGTGTGGAACAGAACAGTTCAGTGAAGACTTTCCACAGCTATAGAAGATACTAATTCAGCTTCCTTTATGATGCAAAGGTCAGTACACTGATTAACTTAAAACATGCAACTTCCTTAAATCACTTTACAGTTTTCTCTGTAGCTTCTAGGAGTTACTCAGCTAGAGGACACGCACATATTTTTGCCTTATGTTCACATTATGGAAAAGTAAGATATGATTCTTATACAAGTCAAACAGTTTTGTAATGCATGGTTTCATAATCCAACACTAAGCTTTCTAATATTGTTCTCTTACCTGATGCGACAGAAAAAAGATTTCTCTTCCATGCAATCCTGGGTGGAAGACTCTAGAAATATTAAACATATTTCGTAACAAGTTACAAATTACTAGAAGATTATGATATTTAAACCAAGAATTTTTCCTAAAGTCATAAAGCCTGAATTCTTTAAAAAGTTTACATTCCCCGAAGTCTCTGTATTTGCTAAACAATATACTTCATAAGCAACTAAATCTGAATACTGCTCAGATTCCAAGGCTGGTGTGTGAATCCCAGCTGCCTATTAAGCCTTTTGCAAAAAAAATGTATCTATACAGTTCTCTGGTTTGTGCTTTTTACTCTTAATCAGTTTTTCTGCTCTACTTTATAGTGTTGACCAAAAATGTTTGCACATATGGGACCCCAAAATTTGACTTTTCCCCAGAAAGACACTAGGATAGCTAGATCAAATCCACTTACCACCCCACCCCCCAAACAGGTATTTTTCACTAAGGCTTCTTCCCATCTTCTAAACCTAGTTCCCTTCTTCTCCAGAGCAGCCACAGACTTATTTTCAAGGAAAGCTCTAGTCTTCAGTGTGCAATACTTTGATATTATATTCTACAGAAGTTGATATCTGGGGTAGTGTGAATAGTTCCACTTACTGTATTTTTGAAATTTGAAGCTATACACAAATATAATAAAATCACAGAAAATGTTTTAGAAAAAGAGAAAAGCATAACTGAATAATATCTATAATTAGAATCACAGCCAGAATTCACCATTGACCCTGTTTTGAGCCAGAGGTTGTACTAGAGACCTCACAAGGTCCCTTCTGACCTGCTTTATGTATGCATTACTTAGTATGTATTGCTAATTGTTTTTTTCAGATTAAATATGGTTCACACACTGACTTAGTAGACCTAGTATACAATGGTCTGGAGTTTCAAACATTTATAGCAGACCTTGAATTTCAAGTGTTTGTTTAAAATAGGTGGCAGCTATTTCTCAAGTCCTAACAGCTGCAGCTAGACCAGTAAAACAATCCTCCCCCAAATACCAAGTGCCCCAGGACATCTGATCCTTCAACATTAGCACAGCTAACACCATTTTTATGAGACTAACAGAATAGAGATATGATTACACTTGGTGAATGCACAATGATGGCATCTTAAGTACATCTTTCTACACTGTAATCAAGGTGTCCAGTATTTTAATCCTGACCATTTTCAAAGGAAGGAGGCAGAATATTATAGAACCATAAAATGCTTTGGGCTGGAAGGGACCTTTAAGCAGCACCAATTCCAACCCCACCCCCCAGTGCAGTGAATGGGGACATCTGCAACTAGAGTAGGTTGCTCAGAGCCCTGTCCAATCTGACCCTGAATGTTTCCAGGGACAGGGCATCTACTACCCTTCCGGGCAACTTTGTTCCAGTGTTTCACTACCCTCAGCATAAAAAGTTCCTTCCTTCTTGCTAGTCTAAATCTACCCTCTTTTAGTTTAAAACCATTACACCTCTTGCCCTGTCACAACAGGCCCTTATATCTGAAGGAAAGAAATTTTAAAGAAAAAAAATGTAGTTATTTGATTGCTAGTAAGAAAACTCACTATTTAGCACGAATGTCTACTTTGTGTTCATTCACCATATGGATGAAAGGGGCTCAAGAACCAGTAAATAAACGACACTCTGTAGACTCTTACCCAACAGACAAGCTCTGATGATTTATAAAAAGTGCGTTATACATCTAGTATTGTTCAGGGATGTTCTAGGAAAGCACCTGTGTTATACCCCCAAAAAGTGATGGAGAAGGATGGACGGATGTTAAAATGTATTCAAGTTATTTACATTTGCATGACTGAAAGAAGGTCATGAGAAGTATCTGCTGTTGGGACCACTCACCAGCTCTATTGCAAATATTCCATGATGGTAATCTGTATGGGGTTGTAGAAGTATAGAACACACTGACATCTTGAGGTGCCAAGAACTCCACAAATTTGGCATTTTTAAAATAACCCCTCTTACAGCGAAGAATAGAAGCAGCTTGATCAGAGATGTATAAAATTTTCCCAGTAATCAAAGAAACAGCTACAGCAAACATATCCTAAAAACAAAAATCTCAAATTTAGTTTAAAACATCATTTGATACAGCATGCATTTCATAGAAAGACACTTAAGATATAAAAGCATTAATAAGGTAAACATAAAAACTAAGGAAATAGTGTTAAACCACATCTGTTGAGGGAGCAATAAAATAACCTGCTTAAGCAGACACAGAGAGTACGCTTTTTGAATTATGCTATAAGAATAATGCACTAGCATCTTACCAAGCTGCAAGCCCTAAATATCACTGCCTAAAATTTTATGATGCAGAATGAATTTACAAATAAAGAATTAAAGAGTGTCCAACCACAAAACTGGACACTTTCCTTGTGCTTGTTGCAATGCACATTTTACATTCATGAAATTCAAACGTTTTGTGAAATGCTGTTTCTGTTAGATTGCCTATCCACTGCAAAACTAAAAACAAAAAGTGCTCTAAACCACTTGGTAAAATAATAAGCAGACAGGTGGAAAAAAGGTCCCACGCAACCATACACGCATTCCACTTGTATCCTCTCACACTGTTTTTAGTTCTTGACAAAGCAGCACTTCCTGCGTCATAACCTTTCGTGCTCCATCCACCAACGCTATACACAAACTCAAGAGCTGTCGTCACAACACCCGTTTCACAAACTGAAATGCTTCTGATCAATTGAACAATGTTTATAACAACTGGCTGAAGTTCTCAGTTGTGCTCTAGACTTCCTATTTATTCTAGCTCATGGGCAACCTTAACTATTCACACATACAACAAAACCCACCTACTTCAAGCTAGGGAACATCCCCCATCAAGTGATTATTTTATTGATTTCAGAACTTCATACATTCAGGCAGAGGCGTAAGGAAAAGAAAAAAACAGCAGAGGGTAGTCTAATAAGTAGTCTAGAAAGTTTAAGTGTAATTATTTTTTGAAGACTCCAGTATCTATTAGTGGATTACCTAGTAAGCCTATACCAGTTGCAAAGACTAGACAACTACCAGAGGACACAACCCACAGTGATTCCAACACTTTGATCACTTTTCAGTCACACTAAGAACTGAAGAAACATCAAATAGCCCCTACTGATAAGGATAAGCTGAAACAATTCACAGTGTGACCTGACCAAAATTGGAAAGAGTTACTCTCCAACTTTAGCAGGCCTTCTAAAATTAAAAGTAATGATGTCTCACAGTGCATTATATCACACAGATGTTGAGGTATATCACATCAATTTCTTTAAGCGCAAAGTACAATTCAGAAGACCAAGAAATTTAGACTACTGATTTCTCACCTAACTGACAGAAAAAAACCCTACATAACAAAACAAAACAACTTAGATGAAGGTGCTGCAGGGAAAGCCTGAAAAGGCTCAGGTTGTACTCAACGTCCCCTAGAAGGTAAAAGCCACCTTCTTCAGCTTATTGGCCTAGTTACCAACTCTTACCTTGTCCAAAAAAAAAAATAAAAAAAAAAATGCCAACATGCCTGAGAATTGCAGTTCTAGAAAACATTTTCAATACACTCTGTAGACTTGGGTCACCATACTCACTGCATTTTTCATGATGTATTCTGAGGTTATAGTCTCAACTTCTTCCACCGTGTAAGATGACACATTGAGTCCAGCAGGTTGGGATTCATTAATCATCAACAACTGGTAATACTCCTCATTGGCTATGTGAGAACATTAAACAACTTATATTCAGAATTAAAAATTTCATCAATAAACATCCAGCCTGGATGTAATAAATGGCCAAAATATTTTTTTGGCATAAGCACAGAACAGGCAGTAGGGAAATCTAGGTATAACTTCATATTAGTTTTATCTCATTACAGCTTCCTCATCAGTACCTCAAATAAATCTACCCACCTTAAGATACCCAAACGTGCGTGATCATGTGTTTTGGTTTGTTTGACAATTCAAACAGCATGAAATTGTAAATTGTTTTCAAATTAATTTTCTAACTCAACAAAATCAGTAAAATATCAAGTAGCTGCTTTAACTCCCAAAGGAACACAAGTTAACAGAGTCAAGAAATGGGAACACCATGTAAACATCTGTTTAGAGAGCTTTTCAAACATAATAAACTTAGCTTTACACAACCAACCACATTTAAATTCCTGTTTTAAATATTTTATCTAGGATGGTATTACCTAGGTAGTATCATACTTCATTACCTTTAACTTGTTTAATGCTTTTAAGGGCGTATTTCAATGTTGTTAGGACACTTGATTTGCCTTTAATTCTCTTTTCAGAAGGAAGGTGAGCTTTCAGCTCTTGTAACGTTTTCAGCAATTCCTTCTGTGTTTTGGCTTTAGTGGACTGCTCACTACTGCAAGATTAAAGACAAAAAAATAAAATGTCACTCAAATGCTTCAAGTGACACACTATCCTCATCGAAGCCCAAATATACTGACACATCACATATCTAAATTTGTACAGTTAACCACATTAACTTTTCGAGTACTTAGTATCAACATTCAGAACTTACAACAATTCTTAAATTAGCCAGAATCACTTAAAATGAAAGATTTACCATCACCTGATGTCTTATTGTAAAATATACTCTGTTATGTGCACCAGTACATATACCCAAGCACCAGAGAACATTTTTTTCCCCCAGTCTCCCTCCTCCCTTTTTAGTAGTATTTTCCTTAGTTCCTTTCAAATTCAAACTCATAGAAATGTTCATGGACTTCAAAGGAGAGAAGCAGGAGGTCCACTCAAGTCTTCACCTCCTGTTCGAGCAGGTTCTCATAAGAAAGGTCCCTGAAAAGGGAATGGCAGTGGGAGAGTATCAAGTTAACAAAACAAATGGAGAAATCCTTGGAACAACGTATCCCAGTTAAGCATGGCAACACATTAAATAAGGAAACTTGACTAAATACGCAGGGTAAAGAATCAGGAGGCTGGAGACAGAAATTGCATTCACATTTCTCAGGCGCACGTTCAGAAGTGCTGCATTAGTGCAGAAGGTCAAACTACAGAGATTATCAGAGACTTCTGCCAACGTCACAAAATTATTGCCTTCCTTTGCAGTTCCTGGTATCTCTCTCCATTATTAAGAGGTGCTGACAAAATCAAAAAGGAAGATAAAAGGAGGTAAGGGAAGAAAGGGGGAGGATGACAAAGATGGGTGGCAGGTGGTCAGGAAGCAGTTAAAAATTAAAAATCATCTTATCTTTCTCATTAGAGTAGATTTTAAAAGCTAATCATTAGTCACAGCAATCAAGAGACTTCCAGAGCTTTTCGTAAACCTTCCTGAAAACAAATTCTTTCCCATCAAAAGGAAGGTCTTCTCTTACCACCCGATCGTCACAGTTGGTAGTCTCTAAGAAGTTACCCTAAGAACCACCGTAGAAACAATAGTCTTAGCAACTGCACCGCCCTGTCTGAAGGGGTCAATAAAGTGGTTTCAGCTTTCTGGCAACTTTCAAGACTATTTCTGAACATTTTTCAGGGAAGTCTGAAAAGCTCCTTCAGGTAGATCAATCATCTGACAGGTGCTGGGTGTATTTCACCAAAAATTCTTGGAAAGTAACAAAGCTAGCTTGTAGTAGAGAACACACATTGTTCTTGCTCACACCACAATGTACTATAAGAAACAGCATTCACTTAATCACTGGTCATTTTGTACTGAGAAATAATGGCAAGGGATAAGACAGAGTGTAGCACTCCCTTGGGAAGCAGTATTTTCATGCTGCATATTGGAATCACATCTACAATGTAGCTTGACAGTTTGGACCGATGCAATCACACAGTGCCTTGTTAATAGAAGAAGAAAGAGGGAAAAGCTTATGAAATAATTGGGGAATATTGCTGGTTTTGTACTCTTGTACACTGCACGAGAGTGGAAAAAAAACAACCTTTCCAAATTAGCCTACAGCAGCAGCAAATATAGAAGATGCGCCTCCTTGGAACATAAGTTATGTAACTCAAAAATGTTTTTCCAGAGATCGGTAGCGTCAGGCACAGTAGCCAACCACAGGGAAGGTGTGACTTGCAGAGGACAGAATAAGTCATAAAAAGATAGGATCTTTCCATTTTGCTTTATGTGGACAGTGAAATGGGAAGGTACCTACAAATACTTAACTAAGTAGTTGGCTGGTGTCAGCACTGAATCCAAAGTCCAGCAGTCTTTCAACCAAAGACTAAACCTACAGCTTAATCAGCCTCTTTTAGTCTTCTTTTTAAAGATAACTCTCTAGATTAGTCTTCTGTTCCCAAAAGATGATCAGATTCTGCTCTGTAACGCTCTAACACTGTGCCTGACAGCTGGGGAAAACTGGATTCTTGTTTATTTCTGAGCAGAGAGCTGGTAATGAAATTTAAATTAGAAGTATCAGGAAAACTGTAATAAGTAACTCCCAAAAAATCCTGCAGCAAACTGAATCAATGGGAAGGGAAGATTAAGAAATGCCTTTGGTTCACTCTGTCTTTCATACTAAGGAACATGAACTCCAGAACACAATTTCCAATGGAAAATACAGCACGAAACAAGATCTCCAGGTGCCTGCAAGGCAGACAAAGAAATATATTCATCAAGCACCAAATGGTGCAAATGGGTCATTCTAATTTACTATTTTTCTAGGAACTGCATCAGGTAGAAACACTTTCAGGTGGGTACAGGGGTCTTAACATCAGTATGTGATAGCTAGATAGCTTTGATCTGCTCAGGATCAGGTTTTTGGTCTCCTGATCAGAAGCTGACTTAAAAATCCCCAATAAATATAAAGACCCAAATACTGAGCACTCTGAAGTGTCCAGATTTGAGCCTTCAATGTCAGCAGGTTTCTCAAGTCTATCAGGGTCAGAAGCAGAGTTCTGATGTTGGTTTATCCTTACAGACTTGAGGCTTGAGTCTTGGTAAATGGAACACAGGAGAGGCAGATAATACAGCTGCTGGACATCAGAACACATCCAACTCAATGGGTGAATTCTGATGTTAAAACACTACTAGGTTGTCTCCTGATAAGGGCTTCAGACTAAATTCTGAAGAGCATAGAGTTTAAAGAAAATCTTAAAAAAACCCAAAAACCACATAACTAAAAAAAACAAACCAAAACACAGGAGTTGAAGATATACTCAAAGTGAACCACAAAAAAAAATAATAAAAATATTACAGAGTTAAGCTACCAAATCAGAATAAAGAAAGATGATTTGAAAGGTTACCGCACAACTTGCACGGAACAGCAACAAAAAGCTCTAATTCAGCCCAGTGGCTCATAGGACATGCTACTGATTATGGACAGGAAGAGGATCTAAGAATTTCTTGTGTACTCCAAGTTTAATCAAAACTAAAATTCAGAACATGACATTTGTTTCCAGCATTTGGCATTACATACATACAAATAACTGAAAATATATGCACATTAATTTACCTGCATCCACTGCTAGACTGATTGTGCTCAGAGTTTGCAATCATCAGACTAAATGCATTTGAGCTTGAGCTAGAATAAAGACAGAAAGAAATTAACATTAGTAAACCTAACAGACAACTTTGAGTTCATTTTAGCTTTATATTTTCCTAATGACTGGTTGTCCAGAAAAAACAAACAACAAAACAAACTTTAAAAGCTTCTGCCTGGTACAACAAATGGAAACTATAGCTGTTCCGCATTTGTCTAAGAAGGGGGTTCTTACAGTAGCTTGGCTCTGTACACTAAGCTCTTTAAAAGATGAAAATAGCACAGTTGCATCCTTACACATAAAAATAGACTGACATTTTTTGATATACAATTATCGAAGATGGTTTGCAAGGAAATATATAAATAAGGCTAATTAAACACACAATGATTAGAAAGATTCAAATGAAGCTGGCCTCACAGAACTCTAGAGGCCTTCTCTTTATGAATTATAATACATTATACAATTTACATCATAAGAGAGACAAGTTAACTAGAACACTCAGCTTCAATCAGAAGATACACTTTATACCACAGTTATTATTCCAAAATTAGATTCAAATGGAAAGAGCCTTTAGTGACAAAAATAAAAGTGAAATTCACTTAATATTAGCTACTACCTTTTATGACAGTCTGAAGATTCCATGAGCATTGCTGAATCTTTCCCGTTTTCGTCAGATTCATGGCCATGAGAATCATGTCCACTCGAGTAGTTTTCATTTGTGTCATTTCCACTGAAGTCATTTCCACTGGATCCACTGCTCATTTCAATATCTTCCTGAAGAACTTCATGAGAGTGTTCAGGCTTTGTCTGAATTTGTGGATCTTCAGCAATCATCTGGCTATGGTTATTTGCAAGTCCAGAATAATCACTCATTTTCTGTTGCTCTTCTAAAGAGAATGACGAAGAAATGCTTTCACTGATACCAGGTTGCTGCTCAGGGTTCTGCTCCTCAGTGCTAGAGTAGAACCCCCTGAACTTGATAGAGTCCATGGGACACTCATTAGAAACACTGCCAAGATCAAGAGCAAATCAAGCCATATTCAGAATTTTCTCTGTACAAGTTCTCTTTGGAAGTACAGACTCATAAATCTGAGGAGGAAGGGAAGGAAGAAAAAAAAAAAATTATTTTCCTACCTGCCTTTGTAGACAAACTGGAATTCTCACCAATTGATTAGATTAAAAAGGGTAACTCATATTCATGGTTAATATATTCAGCATTTGAACAGTGCAAACCTATAATTGCCAACCCAACAATGTTTTATTGTGGAAAAGTATTTATTTTTTAGTAAAAGCATAAAAAAGTGTAGAATAAACACAAAAATAAAAATGTAGAATAAACACAAAAAACTCCTTGTTTTCTATTCTCCTACTTAATACTTGGCAATTTTACTGCCTGGATTAGGACAATAGCTATTATAATTTTCAGTCAAACCATTCCCCTGGCTTCCAGTTTACCTTGATAAACAAAAAGATTCCATTTAGACATCAAAGGATTCTCTGTTGGGTTTGGAGGCTGTTTAGGGTTGGGTTTTTTAAAAGGAAAAAAACCAAAACTCTGTGTTTAAGATCAGTTCTGCCATTTTGACAAAGCCTTTATTTCTTTCTTTGTACAAGAGCCACTTCTAGATAGGTAGGTAGACTGAATGTACAATAGGAAAAGGGAATCTAAGTACACAAACCTGCCTATTTATCAACAACAGAAATTCTAAAACACAAATTAGCCTGAGAATAATTTCATCTACTGATTACCACTGATTCAGGGTGGAAAAAAAGAAAAAAAAGTAGTGCTCTACACTGTTTAGAAAAGTCAGCTTAAAAACAAAATAATAATAAAAAATAAATCCCTGCTTTTAAAGAAGATTCTAATACACCAGGCTCGAAATCAGATTGTGTATGGAAGTAAATTAGGAAGAGAACAATACTGAAAAGCCATTAAAGGCTAAATACTAGAGAGTAGTTCAATCTTATGAATAAAATAAAGATATTTAATCTGACTCATTTCCTTATCTATTTCAGCAATCCACAGAGACTGTGAACTAAGATTCTCTGAACAATGTAATTCACCAGAGGGAGGAAAAAAAAAAGAAAAAGAGTTGTTTCTAAATCAACAGAATCACGTTTGTTCTTTCCTCTTTGTTCCTTAAGTATTCAAGATTACAGTTGTTGACTAATAAACCTCTGACTGGAATAACAAAGTCAATTAAAAAAAATCCATAACTAAGTTCTGCTAATGTTAACTGCACCAGTTTCTTTTAAAAAACAATTAAATATATATTTAATGTTTTTTGAAAGTCTTTAAACAGAAAACATTAACTTAACATTCATCTAACGAGTCAGTTCCCTTCCAACCCCCCAAAAAAACATTGAAACTATTTTCTTACCCTCCTAATTGCTGTTTTTCCAGACATTTTACATTTATTTTGAATTTTTCAGAAGAAAACGCTACTCGTCTCCTCATTTGGCCAAAGTAATATGCAAGATATCTGTTTTCATTTGAAAGAGGAAGTGTAGTTTAAGGACATTCATTTAAGCTTTCAGTAATGGTGTATGCAAATATCAGTATTTTTTTTTCTTTACAAGGTTATTCACTAGTACTTCGTTATAGGTGCTGATAAAAAAACCCCACTCCTTCCGGTAGAGTAAAATATAAAATATTTCAGTTCTCCATGTAGACACTTCAGATACTCTAATCCAGGCTAAACAGATATCCAATCATGCCATACTGAGCAGTAGTACACAGGCTGTAAATTACACTTTAGTAGCTCTAACAGGGGTTTTCTTCTGGATTAAGCAAGCCACTTCTGTCTTAAAATTACATAACTGGAACATGCAACAAAAGAATATTTACTGTCAGTTGAAACTCTAGTATTATTTCACAATGGTACATAGTCTGGTGGTCAATGATTAACTAGATCAGACAGTTCTCGTCTAATCTCTCTGGTAGATAGAGCTCACACTTTCACTTGCCTTACTTAGACATTTTAACGAAGTGCTGGCCCTGTAGAGAGTCCACTCTCACCACACACACTCCTAACGAGCCTGACTGGTCAGTGGGACTCATGCTGCTATCTGCAGGATCATGGCCCATGCTGGAAAAAGCAGGGCAGCCAAGACTCATTTTTTTGGAGAATGACTGAAAACAGCAAAGGGCTCATGAGAGTTACTACAGAGGGTGGCACTGGAAACATGTATATGGACAGCACATGACACAAACCTGCTACTATAAAGGTAAGGAGCATTTTGTAAATATGTTAATCCATTCTCACCCAGGAAACGCTCTTACAACTACTTCAAGTATCGCAGAAATAAAAGTATCTGTCTGGTTAAATAACTGAACACGCTCTCAAGAAGCTGTTTCTCACGTGTCAGCAGTACTATTATTTCTCAGAGGGCACTGAGGTTCTAAAGTTCTACAGAGGATTCAATGAGCAAAGATACTCCAGCAGACCATGCAGCTAAAGAGGGGATGGTTTTTTTACATTATCTGTGAAGGTTAAAGGTAACCTTGGAGATCATCAAATATGTCTTACCTACATCAAAATCACACAAATTAATCCCATTGTGATTAAAATGAAACTTTGGGGAAAAAAAGACAGCCACAGCATCACCTGAAATGTGACATGTAGGGATTTAAGGTGGGATTGAACATTCCTCATACTATATTATGTGCCTAAAGGGAGGAGTTACCTCCTATTTTTCTGATCAAATGCTACTTAGAAAGAGCTTTACATACAAGATGAAAAAAAAAAAAACAAAAACAAAACACAAAACCACACCACACTGCCATGACCTAAACAACACTAGCTGCTAGTAAACTATGTGACATGATTTCTTTAGAGGTAGGGAAAACAGTTCTCAAAAAGAACCACAACAAATTTTGGCTGCTCTACTTTAATTCTGTAAAAAAACAACCAAACAAAAAAAAAAAAACAACCAAACAACAAAAAAATCCTATATAAATTGCTACTGGTAGGTTCATAAGCATGAGCTGCCAGGAAGACAGACTCTTAGCACAGTCCTGAATTCTCTAAGGTTAATTAGCCCAATATTAAAGTAATGCATATAGCAGGAAAGTTGTGCTATTTATGGGAAGACCAACAACTGTACCACAGTTTTCCTACTCTAAAGGCAAACATCTTGTATTTCAGTCTTTAAGCACGAGAAATCTTTTCTCCTGAATTCAGAAGCCGAAGAGTATTACATAAGTCATATTTTTTTCAGCCTCAAAAGTTGTCCACAAATACTGTTTTGGAACAACATTCCCTTGGAAAATTATTTCCCCAAAGTCTTTTCTGTAATCTTTGGAAGTTCAATAGTCAAAGAAATTGTGGCATAGCCTGCATGTAGAGTCTTACAGTTTAAAATTTTGAGCTGTTAAACCACTGATGAGCAATTTTTTCCATCTCCAAATATCCTCTATTGTCTTATTTCCTCTCTTCTTCCTCTGACACCTAGGTGAGTTTCTGCCAGGTATCTGTAGGAAGCTTCAATTGCACTGCCTTAGGTGGGAGAGAATCATTATCAAAAACATAAACACTGTCCAGTAACTTTTGAGGAACTTCCTGCATCTCTTTGAACAAGAGCTGAGTAATTCAATGACAGTCAAGATTTTAAGCAAGGAGTTCAAATCAACGTAAAACGAAATAGGTACTGGCCTGTAGAAGACGCTATGTGAATTTTCCTCCTCTCTATATCTGGCAGAAACTTGTGTCAGGAAATGCTTATGTTGTATGGCTTCTGTCTCTAACTAGCAACGTGCCAGAGCTTCTGCAGCTCTGCCCACAGCTGAAGTATCTATTCAGTTCCTCTATAACTACATTACAGTGACTACAATTTGGACTCCAAGAACAATGGTGCCAGAAACAAAAATGAGTATGCCCATAATGGAAAAGATACAAGTTTGACCTTTTTAAAGGTATCTTTCAAGAAGAATTGTCTCAATTCCTTGAGGTGGAATGGTGTCCTTCAGCAGGACTGGAAGATTAATGTCACTGGAAGTCAGTCTTGCATAAAATTTCTTCTGTTTCAAAATCTCAAAAGCCTTAGTGCCAGAGGCAGATACCAGAGTGAGGAATATAGGAAGGTACAAGAAAAATTTATGATGGACTTCCAAGAGCTTCTGGGGAAAGAAGGTAGAGGAGTGCTTCTAAAACAAGAGCTTACATAATAAATAAAAAAGCCAAGATCCTCCAAAGTGGCAATGTTAATATATGCTGTAAATTTGGAGAGATTTTCTAAGAAGAGATTGGAATAACTGTGAAAGAAGAGGTTGGCAAGTACCCTACACCATGCCTGCGCCTGTAATTTTAGGTAAGAACTGATGCATCTGTCTAGACTTTACTCTCAGACAGAGGAAGACCTTAAGTGGAACATCTGCATGCACTCACAAGCACCACGCAAACACTTCAGGAGCGTAGAGGGTCAGTCGTCCCAGAGAGATTCATTAATGTTGAAACCAATCTCAGCCCAAATGTCATAATAAATTGTGCATAATCATTCCACTTGTAGTCTTGAATAAACTTCCAATCAATAAGCAAACAAGAATGAAAAGGTAAAAGCCAGCATTCTTTCCCAGTGTGAGGTACTCTCCTGGTACCGCAGTTTGAGGAAGGTAATTTCATCTCATACCAAGTTCAGTAAGCAAGCGCAGACGGGCATGTGGAAACAGAGGAAGGGCTCTGTTAGGTTTGATCTTGAGAATACACTGTCAGTTTTCTCTTTAGTTGCTGCTCCATCTCTCTAAACTTTTAACAAAGGTCATCTATTTTGACTCTGTAAATAAAAGCTACTTCTTCATCCTAAATTGGCACCAGTTAAGCTTTATTTTAAGGTACCTGGCTCTCAAAAAAAAACCAAACACATTCTACTCTTTTAGACAGAGCAAACCTCCCCAAGGACACCCTGGCAAAGCCTAGAATTCTTTACGATCCTGATGCAGTGTATGAAAAAGGCAACATAATTTCACTGAGCACTATGGATAAACGTAGGCATTAACATGCCAGGTTAGGTGTGCCAAAAATGCCTTCTGGTTACTTATTAGCTACAGTGGCACCTTTATCCTGCAGTAAGACAATGGAAACAGTCTGAACTTTAGTGTCCCAAAAAAAATCATGCCAAAGTATGGATGGACAAGCACCTGAAACACTTGAATGGCTTTATGCTTTTGAAAAACCCTCCAAAGAAAGACTGAAGAAAAGCAAGGGGGTGAAATTATTTTGAAGCTATGGCATTTAAGCTAATAATGAATCAATCTTGTTACAGCAGAGATCTGCTTACATTCAGAGAATAGATTTTTACAGATTTCTTCTCAAACAAGTAAAAAACATTTCTACTACTGGCATTTAAAGAATCAATCTTAAATTATCTAATTCAAGAACTGAGCAAGAGACCATCTGAAGATTTGAGTCTAAATTTGCAACTAATATGAATTTACCAAATTAAGCAAGAGACGAACAACAGTTTACAACTATACTTTACATGTATCTGGGGACTCTTAACTGTGCTAGCACCAACAGGAAATATTCCTAATGGTCAGGATTCAAAATTTTACTGAAGATCTTATCAAAAAGGAGTTTCCACACATCTTCTGGATGATTGCTTTGCAAAACATCAGAAGCTCTCTCATTTGTATGACAAACAAATAACTAGCAGGGTTTTAATCACATCATGTAATTTTAAGAAAAACTGAAAATTAACATCTACAATGAATGCATTCTCTCTGTGCAATTAGTCAATAATTAAATGCTTGATAGTAGCAAAACGTTACGAAAAAGCGGTGAAAAACAAACAACAATTCAAGAAGAGGCTTCTCTAACTGTACAACTTCACCGGGAATAACAATGAGCCTTTCACTTTTTTTGTGGCAAGAAGCAGAACAAATAACAGAATTCCTTCACTAAGACAGATTTTAGAAAGGAGAGGTAAGAGGTAAGGTGGCAATATTCTCAGACTTCACCATCAGAAAAGAAAAAAAATAATAGAAGATGCTTAACAATTTCCTGCAAGACTTTTTTAATAAAAAAAACTTTCTTTTTTTTAATAGATTCCTCATCTCACTGTAAGTCATCATAAACAGATTTTGCTCTTTTTCTTAATAAGGAATGAAGTCAATTTTCTACTCATGTCAATAAAATTATCCTCAACATCTGGAATATGACAAGTGCTTCCATAAAATCTGAGTTTCACAGTATTCATTTCACGATTTGTTGATGAGGATTCACCTCAGTTCAAGAGAATCCTGAACACTAATTTTTATTTTGATGACAGTTCTATAATACCTTTATAAAGGTGATATCCTGATTAACCACTGCTTAGAGCTGCTATTTTACAACAGAGGAACTACGCAAGACATAGCCTTGGTCCAGAGCCATCCAAGCACCACCCTGAATTTATAGCAGCACTTATATGGGAAGAAGTCAGGATAAGCACCAGGCCAGGGCCCTCGCACCCATAGTAAAGTTGCTTCCAACCAGATTGTTTCCTCAGCGAATAAACTCAAACCTGAATTTAAGAGTAAATATGGTTTCAGGCTAAAAACATTTTAGCTTCAAATAAGGTAAATCACAGTTTATACTCAAAATATAGTTCTGAATAAGTGTATATATACATGTGTGCATATATATATATACACACGACTGAAATCACAGTTCTAAGATAAAACAAATCCAGAATAACGTATTTTCTGCATAAGCTCTAGAGGGTGGGAGGGGAAGTATCTTTCTACTAACACAAATCATAACAATTAGTCATGTTTCTTACCTGTTTTTTCTAGGAAAAGTTGGTAAAAGTGTTTATCAAGCTCCCTCCCAGCTAGCATCAAAAGCATGAAGTGACTAGGTCCAGAGTCTCCCACATGCATTTAATTCTTGTCTCATCCTCTTCTACTGGAAATCTTTGACCAGTACAGAGTCCGGACACCTCTATAACTATAAAATATAAAAGAAATACCTGGGCCCCCCAACAGTGTCCTCTTCAAACAGATACCAGAGAGATGCTCACAGTTATGCCATGCCTACGCAGATAAACGTTAGTTAAACATGAAATTGTCATCCAGTAATCAGACACAAACTTGCATTTTAAACACTTTTAGTCTATAACAAGGTCTTACAGAGTTTTAAAATAACAGAATCTTCTACACTAGATAAAATAACCCTTCAGAATCTCTGTCGGTACGGTATCATATTATGTACATGCACAGTATGTCCATAGTCTGCATGGGCTGACAACTGCTGAGAATGAAGGGCCAAACTCTCCAGTAGCTAACAGAGTAAAATGCCTGATGCCGCAGTCAACGGGTGCCAAGTGCTTCAGGAGTTTGGTTAGAATATCGTTTTAACATCTGAACTAAACTCATCTACATCACTGAAGGCTTGGTATGAGCATTAAAGAGTTTACTAGGCAGTTACAAAATTTCAATTCACAGAATTACAGAATGGTTGAGGTCAAAAGGGACCTCTGGAGGTCATCTTATCTAACTCCCTGTTCAGGCAGTCATCTAGAGCAGGCTGCCCAGGACCACCTCCAGATGACTTCTAAATATCTCCAAGGATGGAGATTCCATAGCCTCTCCAGCAAATCTGTTTCTGTGCTTGCTCACCCTTCCAGTGGGAGAAAAAAAAAGTTTCCTATGTTCAGAAGTCTGTACTAACAAAGTCCATCAATCCTATTACTCTTCCTAATAAAAACAGCTTCCCAAGGACACTGGGAATTGGAAATCTGGAAGCGCTTCTATTAAATCTAGGAAACTACGTCTGTTGGTACATGCCACTGCTGTGTCACACAAAGAAATAGTAGATTCAAAACCAGAACTTCAGAAGATCAACATTTGTGTGGCAAACAATTACATCATTTCAAGTACTACATTTGAATATGCAGAAGGAATGTTTGGAACAGTGTTTAAATCCCAAGCTAATTATTTTGGAAGACAGCCCACGTTAACATGCCTTAATTTAAAATGCTGCACGTCTACCAACTGTTAAAAGTACATTTGTGTTGGCCAGACTTGAGGAAGAATTTATTCACAACATTCCATTCTGCACAACATCACGAAGCCAATACAAGTTCTACAAGTCTCAGATTATGACACAAATCTGTGTACATTGGTTCTTTAAATGCTTTGCCTCTGTCTTTACGATAAATTGATAAAACAGGATTTAAATTAAAAGCTCCCTATCTCTGACCACGAGAAGTGTTTGAAATTGCTGAATTTGGAGCTAATTGCAGATTTGTAATTTTTAATTTAGACAATGAAAATGTGGGATGTCTTTCAGCACTAGTTAAATCCTGTTTTAAAAGACAGCTCTTTCAATTCTCTCACACTAACGCATCTCCCTGTAATCTGCATTTCCTTAAGAGAGTTGTTTCTACCTTCAATAATCAAGATCTACAAGAAATTTGCTACAGGGTCTTGCCTGACTATCTATGAAGTGTCATAGCACTTCTCTAGTTCGATGACCTCCATTGTGACACTTTCATAGACAAAAAAGTGAAAACGGTTTAAAAAAGTCTAGATTTGAAAAGGATATTTGCACTAACACGATGAACCATTTTAATCAGGAAATTATATTTGCTTTAACTACTTAATGTATTTAGGAAGACATTAATGAAAAACAATCCTTGTAAGCTAGGTAAAATTTTCATGACAAGCCTTTCTACAATTTAACTGAAATCTAAGACAAATCTGCCAAAAGGATTTTACCTGAAACTGAATATAAGTTGTTCAAACTAGACATTTTATCCATTTGAGTACAATTTAGAGGCAGTTAAACCTAATCTGGTTTTCTGTTTATCAGAGGAAATGTACAGGTGACTGAGTATACCCAAATCCCAAAGAACTAAAAGAGTTTATGGCATCTCGAGGTCTTTTTCAGAGAAGGAAGTCTAATTTGTTCTGTATAAAGAGAATATAGAACTTGTGACATTTCCCTCAGTACTAAGATATATCTATTCTAAGAATAGTAGACTTCAAATATTAGAAAAGAGAGAACAACCTGCTTTAGGGAACACACCTGTGTTACAAGATCCCAACCAAGTTCACTTTCTGTGGAGAACTGAAGTCACACCCGCAGCACTGGAAAGAGAACATTGCCAGCTTTAAGAATCTATTCAAATCACATTTTGTAGCCACAGAAAAACAGTTGTTTTTTTTTCCAATCATTTAGACTAATCAGACTACAGCATTAACCCCCAAAATCTGATAAAATTTCATGTGCATTACAATATTACAGTACTACCCAGAACTGCTATCCTTCCCTTCCTGTCTTGGGCCAATATTGTCCCATCATCAAATCATATGTGAAAAAACAACATGGATAAATGTTCTTTGTATCCTTTCCTTTAAATTCTCAGATGTTTCCTTTCCCCCCACCCCGCTCTTCAATAACCATCAACTTTTCTTCATTTTCAAAATACTTCCGTAATTCTCTCTATTCTGCTTTCTTGATCCACCACACATCCCATCTCAGTTGTAATAAGATTTTCTTTGTCATCAGCTTCTCGGAGATGGAAAATAAACAAATAAAAGAAATAAAATAAACAAAAAATAAAATAAGGCAGGATCTCTGATGCCATGTGTTCAACTTCTCAAACAGAGATCAGAATAGTATCAGTCTGTTAGAAAGTTAAGCATAACTGACCAGGAAATACTATTGGAAGCTCTGAGCTGCTTTCTAAATCAAAGCTTAGAAGAATCAAATGCTTGTTTCTTCTCCTGAGTTAGCATGCTGATTATCTGAGTAACACTAGCTACTTTGTTTTCTGGACCCCAGAATTTTCCTTATCGTTAAAATTTCTTAAAATACCTGCAAGAGCAATCAAAAGACTAGAAGTTATCAATAACTATCTGCTATACTAAATTCCAATTTTCTATAGATTTAGAGAAACCACATCATTTCCACGTGCATCATGACTCATAACAGATCTCTAGAAATTTAATGTCCCAAATATCTTTTAATTTTTCAGCATTCTGATATTATAGTTCAAAGGAAGTGTACAAAGCAGCAACAATCAAAAAAATCAATTGAAATTCACTGAGAAAAAATGATATTACGTATCACTTTCTTGGGGATAGTATAAGACACTCACCTAATTATGACCTTTCCAAATCTGAAATTGTCATCATATTCCTATTAAAAAAAAAAAGACAACCAAGTTTTACAAAAAAGATAAAAAACTATTTTAAACATAAATCAAGTCCATTTCATAATGCAATGGAAGTCCAACCACATAAAATATGTATTCCACAGGTGAGGAACAGTTATAGACTACAAATACAAAATGAGAGGAAATGCAAGAAATTTTACTGACTAAAATATTTACTATTATTGTAACCTAATTGTTCAATTGGTTCCTCGAGTAATGCACAGAATAACTAGTCACTGAATTCTGTTCCCTTTATAAATGTAATAAACCCAAAATTCCATCTTCATGATCTTCAGTTATTACAAGAACAGTGTTTAGATCCTCCAGATAGCAATATAGTGTATTTCGAAAATCAACCGTTCCCTCATCTGAGAGTATCCAATCTGAAGAATGAGCATTACCTAGTATAAAATTTGGGATCACATATTTGTATTCAAGTTATGTTTCTTCTTTCACAGATCATAATTTTAAATCATTTCACCACTGAAATACAAATTCCAAATTAGCCTTAGTGGACGCAAAACACTCCAGAGAGCTAATTCAACTGAGTGAAGGTACTAATATCATGACGAAGACTAGTTTCATATTCCAAAATACAAGTATGAATATTCTTAAAGTAAAGGCTGTTCTCAGCTTACTAAACTTTACACCTCTTTTATCTATTAAAAAAAAATAAAACCACTGGAAAAGTTTCCTAAGCTACATTCCAGAGGCTAAACAGGATAAAAATGAATTGCTTAGTCCTCAAGTAATGGATCCCAAATGAACCTAAGCTTGTATCACCAGTCACTTCTATTCCCGAAGCACGCACAGTATCACTAACATTTAATTTCCTTCCAGTTTTAGATTGGTTGCGTTGTTTTTAAGGCTGTTGATTCTCCTCATGGAGTAACTAAAACCAAAAAGTTAGCCAGAGGTAACAGGACAGTCAACTCAGTTTTACTATAAACAATGTGGTAGCAGCACAATGTTGAACTTCAAGTTCACCTCTTGGAGAGTCAATCTCACCTACACGGTGCTAACCAACCTGAGCCACCTCCTGATTCATCATTTGCTCTTCAGTAACTATAAGAAGCCAAGTACCAAAGTAATTTCTTGTTCTTGTACACTCTGTTCAAATCTCCACAGTGGTTCTGAACTGATCGTCCCAAGAGTGAACAGAAATGGTCTCTCTCAAGCTTATTCCTTCACCTTGAATAATAACCCACGGCCCAGAGCTAAGTTTAATTGCCAACAGGTTGGGTATTTGCCATAAAGAAAAAAAAAACAGTGAGCAAAGATATACACCCCTGACAGAGAAGATTATTGCAGCCTGTATGAAGACATCTTGTGAAGGATCTAAACAAAGTCTCCTTTACCTGCCCTGTGGTAATTTCTAAACAGCCTTCCTTCCAGTCTTACAGAAGGTACCTTCTTAAAGGTGATCTAAAATGCTTTCTATTAAGTGGGAATTTAGAAAGACATTTGATTTTCTTTGTAAGCAGAAAACACTGCTCTCTTCCCAAGTGGAACAGGAGAAGTCAAGCAGGAAATAGTAGTCAGAACCCTTTAATATTTGCATATGTCAACTCTTGTCCTTTATGAACAAAATAACCAAAATTATACATTTGAGGAAGTGTTGTCACAAAGGAGGGAAAAATTATCACTCCCCATATATTTCATCTTTATCCTAGGTAAAACTAGATCTAAAGTATCTAAACCACCATATTTTGACTTTAACATTTATTGATGCCTCCATTAAACAGTATATTTGCACGCCTACTGCTTCTCTCCCTCAAAAAAGGGCAGAATTTCACCATGGGGTACTACATTTACAAAAGTTCCAGGTTAATGCTGCTTTTTAAATATTGCTGCAGTTCAGACTCAGCTAAAGATTTCAGGCAGAATGGAAGTCCCATTCTGGAAGGCTCTATGCCAAATAAATTCTCTATTACTAATACAACGCCCAGCGCATCAGTAACAGACTCCTCAAAGCGTGGCAATGTAACAAACACGATGTACTTGTCCTATGAGCAGGCTGTATTAGTACTGAGAAATAAGAGCTCGAGTCACAGAGGAGCCCGTGGTTGAGATGTAATTGAAATCAAAAGTGCTTATATACTGAAGATCTTTGTGCAATTAAAGCAGCTAAGTAGCAGAAATGTAAAAGTACACGTAATAAGGTTCAGCACAAAATCCATACTCAGATAACAAAAGCTGCAAGGAGTAAGGAGGATAGAAGGTAAAACCAACAAAAAAAAAAAAAAAAAAAGAGCAAAGCACTGGACATCCTCACCACTTCATCTTGTCTCCCTAAGCTTCAATTACGAAAAATTACAGGTGTTACTTAACAGCGAAGTGCCTGTTTTAGGACAGGATGTCTAAAAGGCAGTATTGCTCTGATTCTATATTTAAAAAGCCAGTTCTACTTTTAAAAGCCAACTACACAAGGAAATCTCCAACTATTCTATCTATAAGAAAAAGGAAGCATTAAGAATTACCACAGTACACACTCAAGAAGAGCTGGAAGTAAAACTCCAAAGTTTTTCCCAGACATTTGGGCATACAAATGAGTCCTTCTTCTCACTATTACATCTTTTCAGGATGAACATTGGTACCACTTGTATCAAGAAACATGTTCTCTGGGTAGTTCAGTCCACTTGTCATGTAAAGAGCATGTTGAATCTCTACCCCTTCAGCACCCCCAATAAAGTTTTGCTTCCTAGAGGGAGAAAATGCAGGGAAAACATACAATCATGGAGTACGATTTTCATCTCAAGGAAGGTAAATTATCCTCACTTCTTAATTGTGTTCTATAAGAAAAGTTGTCTAAATCAGACTATCAAAAAAAAGACCAAAAAAATCAGGACTACCACACCAGCAGTTGAAAATATATATACAAAAAAACCCTGTTCCTGACCTTACAATAGCTTACACACACACAAAAAAATTTCATAACCTCCCTTGCATATGTGGATAGATAAGCAGGGCAAACACGCTCTTCAAACCACTGCCCATGCAACTCATATGAGACTGAGTGCCCTGCTGCTGTCCCTCAGGAGCTCTTCTGGAAGGAGAAAGGACCAAGAGGACTCTGTACTGGATCGGTACAAATGCGGCGCTGGCACTCAGACATAAAGACCCTATCTACACTTAAAGGATAATCTTAGACACACAGAGCAGAAGCACAGAAGCCTGAGCTGCCCATAGTCCAGCACCGCTGGCAGGCAGAGCAGAAGCAGGCTGCACAAGCATGCCTGGTGATCTACTAAGCCACTTACTGGAGTAGGAGATCACCGTGCGTATGCTCAGGCATGTGGATTCCCATGTGTTCAGCTGCTTTCCTACTACATCTGGCGGCTGGCTCCCTGTCAGCATGAGCAGAACGTGCTCTCAAGAACAGCTTCAGAGCCTCGCCACAGCCTTTGCGGACATACCCAAACCATCCGACCTGCCTTCAATTTGGTCTTCTCTGCCATGCTCTATCTCACCAAAGGGGCCTGAGGCCACAGGGAATCCCAGCAACAGATTGCAAAACCATTAGCCCACGGTGTGGTTGTGATGCTGCCTGCTTTTTTCCTATGCCCTTTAAACATACTTCACAGAAAGAAGTATCTCAACTATAGCTTAAAAGAAACACACACAACCCCCCAAAAAAATTCTTCTACACATCAGAAAGTGAAGTTCTTTACTAACCAACCACCAGTAAGTAAAGGTTTGTCTTACTAACAACACACAGCTCCCACTACAGCAGTGGTTCTGTTTAAGAAGGAGAGGGGACAGACGCCTTTTATATACTACACAAAACATCAGTGGCATGACTTTCAAGACCACCCATTTTCTGCATCCAACCTCATCCACACCTAAAAGTACAAGCCAAAGCCCTTCAGAGTAATAAAACTATATCACAAAGAATACTACCAATATTAATTGGGCCATTTGCTGTTCAGTGCTTGACAAGCTAAGTTAGCAAAATAAATATTCAAGCAGTTTAAAATGTGAATAATAGGGATATAACTGGATGTGGAAAGCATGAATGCAGCCAGATAACCCAGTTAATCTCTGTAATCCACCATCCTCATAGAGGAATTCTAGGCCATGCAACCAAAGCCAGACACAAAAATTCCGTTTCAGAAACACCTGATTATCTGGTAATTATGATGTGGTAACATTATGAGTCTAACGTGGTGCCTATAGGACATTCATGCCAAGAATTACACAACACCTTGCTAAGAACATGATGTACCCTTTTAACATAGGCCAACCATGGCAACCCAATATATATAAAACACTACAGTTGATCTAGACTAGTGATAATTTACTTGTTCTACTGGCTAGTGGTAAGCTGCTTGATTTTAAACCACACTAAACACCTCATCCCACAGTAACTTGCTTGTGTGTTTCTAATTTAAGGGGTTAAAAGAAGTTCTTCTACAGTAAAGCACATTTTAATATTGTAAAGATGGTAGAGAAATAAGGGTGTGGCAAGAAGCCAGGAAAAAGAAATAAATTGGTTTATCAATCTGTATCTAAAGCAAACACTTCCTGGTCATAATAAAGACTGAGGTAGAAGAAAGATCCAGAACTCTCCTTCCAATCGCTTTCCCTATTTCCCTTCTATTGTCATACTATGGCTAAATTCCACCAAAATCTCAGTTTACTCAAAATATATTATTCTTCACAAGGGAAATTTATTATGATAAAAATGTATTGTCCAAGGACAGGCTCAAGTAAGTTTCTATCAGATAAACTGAGTCGTTACATACTTTAATCTTATGGTAGGGAAGAAAAAAAAAGTGGAAAAGATATTACACCAGGAGCCACCACAATATGCTGTCTCTTTAATGCCTCTCTGTGGAAATCTAGAAGAAATAAGAGTATGTCGTAAAAATGATTACTTAGATCTTCACAGATAGCATTCATGTGTTAAAACAAACCTAGGAAGCCTCCAAGTCCTACCAACTGACAAATAAACAAAAAGCCCAGCAAAACCATGTAGTCTTTAGAAAGCTTTCTGGTTTCATCCATGATCTGAATCTGAAGAAAGCGCACAAAAGCCAATACCTTGCTTTCCATACCGTTACTTTCTGGACTAGGTCAAGTTAAACTAGACTTCTTCACAGCGTAGGACAGGACACGCTCTTTCACTACAAAGTGTTGGGACACTTAGGCCAACCACCCAACTATGATCTTCTCCCTTCTACCTTGAAAAACACCTGAAATGGCCAAAACTCCACCAAAACTGAGGGATATCACTTTTTTTTCTTCTACTCTAGGACAAAGGCACTGTCTCTTCCATTATGTCTTACACCAGTGAGGTAAGCAACCCCCACAGTTCAGAACAAGGCCTCCACACGTCAGGACAGTGCCCTAATTGCAAGGCTAACAACAAGCCTTGGATGAAGTGAGGACACAGTTCCATTCTGCAGTAAAACTTCCTCACTTTGCAGAAATAATGCAACGTGAAGTAAGAACGGATAAAAAGAAAATCACAAGAGCAAGCAAACACACACAAGCATAAGCAAGAAGGAACTTGATGTTACAGCACAACACTCTCCCCAATATGAATGAAATTCTAGGCCCCGCTCTCAAATTTTGTATTTGAGAGTTGCTGTGTAAAGTACATAAACATTATCGTGCCCAAGGGTGAGAAGATCAAGGACACATACACACACTGAGGTACCCTAAAAGGTATGAACAGTTTGAGTTTCATCAAGTTCAATGTTCTCAAATCATCTAATATGCAACAGGACCCATTTATGGAATGGGGCCACACCATCAAGGCCTTCGTTTTCAGACTGACATCCTTAAGATTTATCAACAACCTTACATTATCAAAACTAACCATTTGCATTCAAGTAGATATTCCTCCCAGTCATCACTGTGATTAGTTTGGATTTTACCTTGACTGTGCAAAAGCCAGCTCCAAAAGATAGCTGCAGTTTTCACAAATAATAACTAGGTAATTTTAACTGTCATCTGTGAACAAACTCTGTGGTTGAAACGATACTGGCAACATGAAAGAGTTTCTCACTATACTAAATCAGTTTTTTTATTCTACTTTTGACTTGACCAGAAAACCTTACCGCTAGAATCATTACAGAATTTCCACCTTTCCCCCTTTACTTGTAAATACGTAAGTGGTAGCTCTTTGATCTCAGATGTAAAAGATGGTAAACCTCAGAGTCTTATATTTGGAAAAGAAACAGAAAGACATCTCGCAGCCTAAAACCATAAACCAACATGTTTCTTCAAAATCCTTCACGTGCACCATCTCAGCCAAGCTACTGTTTCACAGGAATATAATTCTAAAGCGCTTCCGTTTCCAAGTACCAGAGCCCTCCTACTGACTGCTTTAGAGGATTTTTAAGTTCCTGTGGTACTCGGAAAAGTTCTGTACCCTATCCTGACTTGCTACAGAAAGTCAGTTGTGAAGTGTCAGCTCGACTGTTTCCATCTCGCTCATCTATTTGCATGAAACTGTACTTACATAAACTGTTTTGTAATCACACATGTAATAGCATGCAACTAATGTCAGCAGCAGCACAAACACACAGTCCCAAGGAACAAAGTGTCCTTGCAATTACAGGCAACACGAAGAAGAAATCCGCACCACCTGTTGCCCAATCTACCTGTAGCTCACGCATCTCAGCAGTGCTGAGATTCTGTTACTCGCTAGCCACACAATTTCTCACGCGTAAAAAGCCACCCGGCCAGCTGCGTACGGTACCGGGGGACGGCCGAGTGCGGGCTCGCGGTCCGTGCTCCCCGCGCTCCCCAAAGGTGCTACCCGCACCCCTTTTCGCTCCCTCCGAGCCCCGGCGCTGACCTTTCGCACAGATGCGGTAGCAGCCCGCGCCCGCCAGGGCGGAGCCCCGCGGCCAGCGCCGGAGG
>VWZK01007245.1:197049-344770 GCA_013396935.1 Baryphthengus martii
TCCCGAACGCCGCCGCTGACGGCCTGGCAGGCCCTCGAGCCGAGCGGAGAAGGGCGGCAGCTGAGGCGGGAGAGCCTCGCGCTCTCGCCGAGAAGATGTGAACGCGCTGCTCGCAGCGTGGAGGCGGCGGCGGGAGCCTTCGGAGATGCCCTGCCGGCGCCAGCCAATGGCCTGCCGGGGGCTCGGTTCGCTTACATAAGGGAGAAGCGCCCGTATCCCGTTTCCTGGTGCTGCCACCCGTGCTGGGTGCACGCCCTGAAGTTTCGAAACTGGCCTCTTGTAGCGTTCAGAAGTTGCCGGGTCACAAACCAAAGCGCAGGACCGGCGAGCGTAGAGCTTCACGTTTCTCCTGCATCATCCGCTTAGCATCAGTTTGAGTAACTACAAAACGGTTAAACTAAGAGTTTCCAAAGCATTAAAGGTATGTGCTGTTCTCATGTGGAAAAGCAGTTCTTGATACACTCAATTACCATGCGATTACTTTCCATTCCAAGTGTAAAAGAAACAGTTTTTCATATTTATTCAAAATAATTTAATCGTTTCCCCTCCTGTTCAGGCAAAACATTTGGAAAGTATCAACATTTCCTTTCTCACAGTAAAAAATAAAATTTCTTGGGACATTGGTTACACAGCTCAGGCCCCTGCACCATCCTGAACTGCAGTGAGAGAGAATCTCAAATTTGAGTTGCTACAGTTCAGCAGTGAGATTACCCACTGTCAAATCCTTTAGCATGTCGTATGGCACTGTTCTAGTCACCACATCTTCCAAAGCTGAGCAGAGTGACCAATAGCTGCAGAATTAATGATAACTTATCCATGTTCTTCATTTATATTCATAGTCATATGTGGGTATGCAAAGAAGGAACAGAGGACATGCCAAAGCTCTGTCGGTCTTGGTGTGAATACAGCAATCTAGTGCAACAGCATTTTCATACTCGCTTCATACGTGCAATTGCTCCGTAGGATGTAACGCAGTACAGAGCCATCAGGGCTTCCACTCTTTATCTGCAAAATGAGGTTAATGCCTTTTCCCTCCCTCACTCTGGTGTTAGGGATAAGTCCATTAGGTACATAGATATTTAAGCTATGACTGTTACAGAAACAGCCTGGGAGTAAAGTACTGTGGAATATTTAACTCCTGGAGAGGAGAGGGGGTGGGCAGCGGAAGCATTAAGACCAGATTCTGCAACTGGATTTGTTGCAATGCACAAGTCAGCTTATCACGATCCCATTCTTAGTTTGCTGTCCTCTGAGGAGTCTAATTTAAAGACTAATCCTAATTAGATATTCACTCTATAGTTGGGATAACCTACTGTTGTTGTTGGGACTTCACATCCAAAACGTCATCACCTTTTCCGTTTTAAGTTCTCTGCTTTAGGGTTGGTTGGGTTGGAGGGATATAGAATACCATTCTGGGTTTCCATGGCATGGGCCAACAATACCCATCTCTGGCTGTGATCTCTGACCTATAGCTAAGGGCTATAGGTCCTATCACAGATTCAAGGTAAGGCACTTCAACCAAGGCAAAACTTTGAGGTCCCCTCTGGCCCCTCAGAGCGCTGGAGGCAAACTGTGGCACCGCACCAGAGCTGAATGAGTTTCCAGAGCAAACAGGATTGGAGGCACATTCATCACCATAATGAAACATGCCAGCTCTAGCAGGTGAACAGTAGGCACCACCACTAGAAACAACTGGTACCTTTTTCATCCTAGTAACTACCAGGGACATTTCTGGAGTTCTGCTGATTTTAAAGGGATACTAAACAGCTATTTCGGTCAAACTTTCAGTTTTAGTCCTACCTCCTTTTAGTGTTTATAGCTTTCTAGTTAATTCACCAAAACTTGGGGAAAACTGTTACTCAAAACACGATTGTGCATCTTGAACCAATTCGGTTCAAATTTTTCTATTGTGCCAGTTTTCAGAAAGTTGCAGTTGTGTGTATATAGCTACAAGTTATTCCCAGCAACACACAAGGCAGGCAGGCACATGGCTCCTAGAGGAGTGAACAGTACAACTGACTCAGCGGCTCATCTGCTAAGAAACAAAGCAAAAGAAAATGGTTACAAAACACTACAGGACAAAATTGTTTGTTTTGGTTTTAAGGTTACTCTACCTAGTAAGTAGCAATAGCATAAGGGTTTTAATAGCAGCATGAAATTGTATATTTGTGCGTGCATACACAAAAAGTTTTAAGAACACAAAGATTGTAACAAAAACATTGACAGTTGTGGGTTTTTTTTTCCAGGTTGGTTTATTTTTTGGTATTCAATTGCAGCTCTCAGAGCACGGTGAGAACAAATTATTCATACGGATGGCAGGCAGGCCCTTTGCAAGCATCTGTTTCACCATATAACACACCACATCTCAGTCACACTAACATTCATCCAGACTGGCTCTTGGTTGATGAGGTGGGGCACTGTCCTGCTTGAAAGTCAACCTGGCTCCCTCATTTGGTTTCGCAAGGCAAATACCTTCAACGACAGCAGGTCTTCCTAAGCAGGGCCCAGCTGTCAGCAGGCAGCTTGGGCTTTGACCTTTTCTTTTAACTGCAGAACCAGCTGCTCAGCCTGCACTGCTACTATGTAGTTTCCACATGCTATTGTATCTCTCCCTTGCCCAGATTTTTTTCCAGCGTAGTATCTTTCTAAAATCACAAAAGATGAATTGGTAGAAATAGGCCTTTTCATTTTTTTCTTTTTTTTTTTTTTTTTTTTATTGCAAGGATATGATATGGAAAAAAGTAATTTAGAAAAACTGTTTGCTAAACGAAACTCCTGTTCCTTGCATTTTCCAATGCTATGAGAACTTTACACACAGACACGAAAATGCTGAACCTTTTCCCAGTGCACTTACCAAGTAGGATTTTTGCTAATGGAAGTATTTCTGATAAACAGCAACATATTGACAGTATCAACATTAAAAAAAAAATGAAATAAAATCTTTCATTGTAGGGGAAAAAAAACAAAAAAAACCCAAAAAGAACTAGAATTTGAGATTTCATGCAAACTACCTTAAGAATGTTTGGTTTGGTTTACTACTGTTAAAAAAAAATAGGGATTTTCTTTTTCAAGTAACTGTGCTTCCCCATCCACTTGCCCACTTGCAGAAGTTACCTGTAATAAGTTATACTGCAGCACTCATGGAACAGTATATTATTTAAAAAAAAAAAAAAAAGAAAGAAAGAAAAATCAATATTTTGCAGCTGGAGCCCACATCTAACTCTTCATTTCCTAAGTCTAATTACTCACCATTTACAGTGATGCTGACAGTCATTGATTCTTGCAGAGATCCGGAAAGGCTTTTTTGCTAATGAGCAAAAGGCATCACTGTTACTGTCTGTACAGACAAAGGAGGAGGGAAGGAAAATAACCACTTTCCTCATTACCAGTGGACATTACCATGATGGACAAGTTTTTCTAAAAGCTTTACAAAGCACAGGAACAAACTATAACAAGCAGAAAGATAACAATATCCATAACAGCTTGAAAACTCTTTGATTAAAACTTAAAGGCAAATGACACATAATAAAGAATTCCAACTCAAGCAGCAAGTTCCTAAAAGTGTTGCAGCTCAGAAGCCCCTTTGCAAAGGTGTATGGCCGTCACCAACCAGAAACCCTTTTCTAAAGAGTTCTGGGGAACATAGTTTTCCATTCTGTCCCCATTCTTACTGTTTTCTAATTATTTTTATGAAGTTCAGTTTCTGTTGGTAACTTCAGTCTAATTTTAAGTTTCAAATATCTTGAAAAGCGACATATAAAGGAGTCCTGAATTGTTCTGTTTTAAAATTACTAGGATACAAAGGGAAGTGGTGTATCTCATCATTGTAACTACATGTGCTGATCCCCATGTCTGTTAACATGGTTTCAGAAGCAAAATATGGCTCTGAGCGCTCCAGGTTCAAGATCATGCTATTTAGTGTGTATTAGCAACTCATTTTCTGCAGTCAGCCTCACAGAAGTCTGAAAAGAGCTTGAAATCGGATCCACAGTGCTGGAAAGGGAGTTTAAGCTGCCAGTGTAACTCAGAGTGCTGGTTTGCGATTTTTATGGTCTATCTGACGTGATCAAAAACTCTACACATGTCAGAAAAGGAACAGTCCTACTGCGTGCACTGAGTTAAAAATCA
Organism: Baryphthengus martii; assembly: GCA_013396935.1. Taxonomy (NCBI): domain Eukaryota; kingdom Metazoa; phylum Chordata; class Aves; order Coraciiformes; family Momotidae; genus Baryphthengus; species Baryphthengus martii. The sequence continues at coordinate 201,178 of VWZK01007245.1, forward strand.
GAGATTATGCAACTGTACTCTCAGTCAGGTTAGGAAACTAATTTGACTGAAGGCATCCCGTGGAAAAGTTTCTGGTTGGATCACATCACAGCTGCAGGAACACAAAAGCCAAACTAGAACAGGATGGAAGAACATGTTTTGGATCAGAGTGAGGCTCCAAGATGTATTGTACATGGAATTATAGAGTGAGGCACTTAAAATGAAATCTGCATGTCACTAGGATAGCAGGAGGGAGCCAGTAAGAGATGCCAAACAAAAAAGTGCATCCTCATTCCTGCCAGCTGTGCTGCGTTTGTACACTCTCTTTTGCCCTTGATGTGACTACATCAGTTCGAGGTTCACCATTCAAAACCACCCAGACTTTGATGCCAGACAGCTTTCACCAGGTTTCTGAGCTCATCTAATGTTTCACTTTCATCAAGGAGGACAGTGCTTCTTTTCATCCCATCACTGCCACCACTACCACTTTGCTACCATGTACTCTTGGTTGTGTGGTCTGGACCCTTCCTTTCACCCACTCAGCTGTTTACTTGGCCCCTCAGTGAGCCAGCTCAATTTCTTAATCTGTCAGAAAGCTTTCTGAGTTAGTTTCCTGCTTTTAAGCTACTGAATCTGACCCCTTGGTGAGAAAGTACGTTTCCAAGTCCATGCATGGCATGAACAGGGCATGGGAAAGCATGCTGCTCTCTTAGCTACTAGTAATCCAGAGACACACTTCTTTCTTAATTTGTTCTCATTTTTAAGAAATAGTTTATAACAGTAACAAACTTTAACATTAACAAATTACAACAAAGACATTTGTAAGAGTCTGGATGCTAAGTAACAGACTGGCTAGAATCTGTTCCAATACACCTACAGCTCTCCTCATGGCAGTCAAAGGCATAACTTAAGCCAGACAACCAGGCATTCCTTCTACTAAGAATACTAATTATAGATCTGTGATTTATAGTTGGTGAGGAAGGAAGAGCCAAATTTTAAATGACAAAGAGCCTCTTTCTGTTTAATTCTAAAGTGTCTCTTAATTAAAAACACTTCATTTTCAGATTAAGTTTCCCATTACCGTTCTGTCTCAATTAGTTTTCTAGCGTTAGTTCACACATGAACTATTTTGAACTGAATGTTGCTGTTTCTAAAGTCAGTGGAAGCTTGGATTTGTTCTCAGGAGAGGGTGTACACTCACTGGCTGAGTTTACTTCAGGAAGAGAAGCCTGACTTACCTGGCCACACTACTGAAAAACAAAGTAGGGACTTTAATAAGCCTTTCAGGCACTGTAGAAGTCCCCTGTAAGTTAAGTCAATTCAATATGTTTCAGTAAATATTCACAGATTGTGTCCATAAATAAGTTAGAAGATTCCAATAAGCAGAAATTCTTTTCTTTTAATTAATTAAAAGTAAAAGAGAATGGTTGGCTCATTTTGCACACTGTCTTTGACCCATAGCACCAAGGAGTTTGATACAGATTCTGTTAGGATAACTCCCTTCGATGTAAATGCCTCGGGAACTTGCTCTAAAGAAGACAGTAACTGAAACAAAGAGGGTAGAAAATTTTCCTGTCTTTGTGGATTATCTGGTGTTTAATTGGTATGAGCTTTAACTACAGGCCTCTCCTCACGCAGCTCTAGAGAGACATTCCTAATCTACCTGGTTTTCCAGGTATATAAGTTCTTGGAGAGTATGTAGCTGAAATATTCTTGGGAGTTCTTCCTGTCACATTTGTAGACACAAGCTAATACATTTTAAATTATCAGGCGAGTGAGGAGAGGCAAGCAAGCAGACTGAATCAAAGTGAGCACATGAGCCTTATTTACCTACAAAATCACTAAATCATAATACTCATTGTCATAATGAGACACATTCTATCCACTTGTAATGTGATAGTGGTAGGAGAACTTTGGAATTTGATGCTTCTGTTGTGTAAGTACACAATAAAAGAAGTTAAACAAGTTACAAGAAATTAAACAGTTTAATTCAGTGAAAAGGAAAAAATACCCTTACATTACTTAGCAGAGAAAGGTTAAAGGGCATAAAAGGAAAGCAGGAGTTAGAAATCCTAAATAATACTAGCTAATTGTTGCTCATTGGAGGAAATGCTTCTCCCATCTTAAAGCACAGTGCTACAGGAAAGCTAAGGAAATATATTTGAGAAAAAAATGGGTAGTTACAGCAAAACAAGAAGATCGAAAGAAATCTTACCTTGCCAAAAAGCAAAGCTGTGAGATACGCCTCCTGCAAGCAATTATAAAAATGCTGTGGGACTGACTCACAATTTCTTTGGTGTCTGGGTCGAAAACTGGGTAAGCAGCAGGATTTCTTTTTTCCTAGGGAGTCTGAAAAACATATCCAGCTGCCTTTCAGCCCTTTTATCGATCTGGGTAATTTACAATGAGTGTTTTGTGGTTAGCACAAAGCAGGTTTAGACAGGCTCATCTCTACTGCAGCCCTTGCAGCTGGCATCCTCCTGAGTGGTGGTGCCTAACAAGCTTGTTGACGTATTTCCTTATGTGTTCTCCTCATCATGTGACTACTAGAAAGAGGATAATTTCTCTTTGCAGAAAACCTTTATACCTTTATTTTGCTAGTTTGCGTATCGTCCTCTGGGGTTCATTAACAAGAACTACCTAGCTCATGGTGAGAAGAGTGATAAAAGAGACATGCATTTTGACTAAACTTAGTGTCTTGTACTTCAACACTAGGCTCATCTACTTCAGCTGTTAATCAAAATTAGTTACTGAGTTTTATCATCTCTGCTCTTCTAGCCTGAATTAGTTCAAGGCATGTTGTAGCAGGCATCAAGTGTACATCTCTTCTTGCAGCATGGAATGCAAATTTGAGTTACAGTAGAATCCCCCCTACCCCACTTCCTCAGATAATATAGTAGGTTATCTACCGTGGCATTTAAGCAACTTTACTGAAACTGAAAACTGAATAACTTTAAAACTAAGCTGTCAGTTTACCCTTACCTGCAAGTCCAAGAATTTACAAATCATTCAGGCCAGTTTAAGCTTTTCCTTGCCTTTATGTCTAGAAGGAACAAGATAGGTCAGGACACCAGCAGAATTTGAGGTGTTTGGCATAGTCATAGAGGATGCGTGTGCTACTCTTCAAGACACTTCCGAAAACAAGCCAAGAAAAGGGAGAGTTTTTAAAATGACAGATTTTATACTTCACTGGAACCAATGAATCAGCTTGTCATACACTGACTGTCTACTGAGACATCTCCTCAAGCTCTAAAATGCAACCAAAGCGCATTATGTCACTATTTAAAAGCCATTACCTCACTGCAAATGTGATCATTGAGCTTGGACTAGGATCTCTCAGAAATACAGCTGAGTGCTCAAGACAGGGGACACGGCACTCCACAGCAGGTCATGAGGCTGTTCCAAGCACACACGCCTCAGATCTTGAGATGGAGCATCTTGTAATTCACACTGAGTTAATGTCAAAGTCAGTTAGAGAAGCCAAACCTATTTAAACAAACTCTTTCCCCAGCCCTGTGGTGGATTACAGGACACTGAACTGTATAGGGAAACCATTAATAAAATGTGCTTGAAAATTGCACTGTGCCCATCTAGACAGAGTCATTACCAGTGAAGTGGACACACTCCACTGTTACCAACTTGGGATGCCACCACAAGTTAATTATGTAGGATCAGCCCACTACAATCAAATTGAAACAATAGGAGATGATCTAGTACAAGATACATTGTTGTTTGCATTAGTGGTGCTGAGATTTTATAATACAAAAAGGTTTCACACAAGAAGCTCGAATTTTCAAAGTTTAGCCTGATAGGTTATAATTCCTATGATCTGCTTTCTCAAAAAGAGCTTTACCAAAGTGATCATTGGAGTACCACACGGTGCAGTAGCAAAACCATAGCAGGAATTAATTTCTTAGACCCTTGTTAAGAAACCTGAATGGGGAAGTTGAGCACTCTCGGGTGTGAAGTCACACGACCAAACCTGGATGTCTTGGTCAAATTAGACATAAATCTCCATATTTACAGAACCCTCTTCTCACCTGAATTATTATCATCATCAAGGGTGATGATCTCTTCTCAGTACACCAACACTTTGCATTTTTAAAGCTTTTTCCTTTTAAATCCAGGATATAGGATTGTTCATTTGTTAGTAGTGATATTAGTATCGGCATGTCAGTATCTGCTGCTAGAGGTGATTACATTGTGAGATCTCAGACATCATCAGAGAAGATGTTAATTGTGGAGGGACAGCTGTTTCAAACACACTCCTGCGGTGGAGTGAGCGCTGTGCAAGAACGCTGAGTAGAGCTGACTAAAGAACTCTTTGTTCTCCCTCCGGTTCTAGTTTACTGACTTTGGTGAAACCAGTTATTAAAAGGGAAGGCAGGGAATGTTCTTAAATGAGTCATGTTTGTTCTATGACTGTCAAACTACATCCGTAACTGGTTCAGTAGCTCTATTCAACTGGTGAGGTCATTCTCATGCAGCACATGACACAGGCAGCCTTTGTACAGACAGCTGCAGGCAACATGCTTCATATTGGCTCCTGACTTCGGAGATGTTCCATGAAGGGATCAACAGGTTCTTCTACTTAGTGATGTGGTGGGTTTTGATGCTTGCAAGAGTACAAGAAAGACCTAAAACACATGAGAAACTATGAGACATACCTTCCAGACAAAAGTGCATTTATATTATATACTTGGTTTTTAAAAAAGAGTTGAAGAGTTTATTAAGGACAAATGAGACAACACAATCAGTCACCCTAGCAACACCAAGCCAGGATGTGGGAGGTGGCCCTGGAAGCATCAGGAGAATACAAAGACCTTGATGGCTGAGTCAAAGTGTGCAACCCTTGTGGCTAGACACAAACATTCTGATTTCTTTCTGCTGTAGAAAAAGAAGGGAACATAAGAATTAAATGAAATTACTTAAGAAGTAATAGCTCTTGTAGGTAAGAGGGAGAACAGTATTTCATTCAGCAGCATGAAACAGAGAACAGGTGGGATGAAACAGAGAGGGAGAATGAGACAAGGCCAAAACCACAAAGAATTTAAGTTTGAGAACGCTTGAAAAATTTTAAGTCTGTGCTCAAGTAGGAGATGAAAGAGATCTGAAAAACTGTTAAAATGGATGCCAGTAACGGCAGAATGGCTAATCCAAGGGATAGACAATGCAGCTTAATCCCATGCAGATAAATTGTGACCAAATTTGTTTTGCATTAGAGATGGAAATCGACACTGTTAGTCTACGTTAGTGTCATTTGCAAAATAAATTCACTAGTACAATAAGCAGCGACTGAAAGTACCCTCGCTGTCACAGGCAGTGCTGCCTACCTCACCTGCCGCTGTTTGACATTCCCCAGGCTGCGCACCATGGGGTGGCCACAGCTCCGTTGGCTGGATGTCTCCTGAGCCTGGCACATACTCAGATTGAGGCGCTGCAGCAGGCTGGTAGCTGCACCGCCACTAGCTAAAACCTGAAAACATGACTTTTTTTTTCCCCCCTCGATAAAGGCAGATTTAAAAGCAAGACAAGATTTCTTTTTAAACCTATATTTGTCTATTTAAGGGAAAACAAGATTTAAAAGACAATCTCCTCTCTGGCATTGCAGATACTTCATGATGTGCCTGATGCTGTCAACACATTTTAAGGAGGGGAGAATGATTCCACAATTCTCTTCCAGAAGCTCCCACAGATTCCCTGTGGTCTGCAAAGAGAAAAGAATCAGGAATACAAGCTGCTAGTTTGGGTGAGTTGAGGTTTGATTCCTCCCTCTTGTCTGGGTCAAATAGGAGCTGGCAGGTTATATGCTGAAGGGCTCTCCGTTCATGATTATGTGTCTTTCTGCTGCTTCTCTTTCTCAAATGCACATGATATATGTATGATACATTGTACCAAAGACCACTTCCTAATAAAATCCAGACGCAGGGATACCTGTAAGACAGCACTGTCTTAACAGCATCAGAAGACACTTCAAAATCCTATATGAGAGCAAGTAAGTCCATGTATAGCCAAGGGAAGCTCATAATGGGCACGGCACTGCTGAAATACAGCAATGCTGCTTCTACAGCCAGCTTGGCTGTCTCACTTCACAGGGCTTCATGTTCTAGGCTCAGTTGCAGAAGAATATGTGGGCTGGTTCTTCATCTAGATTAAAGATAGGCCTCGACGATATTGCTTTTGCCTACAGCTCCCCAGAGGTGCCTTTTCTCATTAAGGACTGCTACTGTATTTTATCCATCTAGCTGCTAACTCCAGGCATCTCAAAAATAATAGCATTTTCCGCTGGTGTTTCTGTTCAAAAAAACCCAGAGATGTACAAGTAGTCAAGAAATGCTTAAGCTGGTGAGTGCATTAAGCAAAAGTTTTACTTTTAGTATATTAACACCTCTGAGAGGAAAAAAAATAAAGTCACTCTAACTTTGAGACTTTTGAATGAAACAAGAGACTCTGAAATTAAAGTATCAGTTGATTGCCTGCTATGGACAGTGCCACCACATACAGCACTTGACAAGGCTTTACTTGGACCAGAGCACTGACTGCTGCTCTGGTCCTAAGGGACAGAACTAGCAACTGTGCAGGGATGGACTGTCAGGATAACTAAGGCGGACATGGGCTAGTCAGACTGAAATAAATAGCAAGCAAAAGAGTAGGAAACTTACATTGTTCCCAGATAGTACCCAGGACATTAGAAAGAGTTTTCCAGCCAGCTCAGGATTGAAGTTCAGATCAAGATTTCTAGAGAACTGAAGAGGGCCAAGAGCACATGCGGTTATCAAATGGTGCCTGATAAGGAGGTGAAAGGATGGCAAAATAATTCAGATAGTTCCTGGTGACAAAAAAGATTGAATTTTGTCTCTGGAATTTGTAGGTATCTCCAAAGTTGTTTGAAAGAAGATGGAATTGTTTTTTGCCAGTGCAATATTTACGTTGTAATAATCCCGTATTTCAAGGCTTCCTTTGTGTAAAAAACTGTATAAAATGGATTTACTTTCCCAGCTCCTGAAGCACTCTTAACCCCAGGGCTCCTTGTGGCATTGCAGTTTCAGGTGCTTGTTTTCTGCATGCTATTCACAGTTAAACCAACTCACTTGGTTGATTTTAAGCTGCAAAAAGAAACTTCTCCCTACCCACTGGTCATTTGACATAGACTAGGGAGAAACTTCAGGTTTCACTCCTCTGCAGTTTTCTTGGATCATTAGGAAGGAAGTTTAACAAAGGCTGGGTTGGTGCAGGGCTATATGATGCTGGTGACACTCAATCTACCCAGCTCTTTCAGTGCATTGTTGCTGTGCTTCACTACAGGTTGTATCCCAGAGGTATGCACTGTATGGTATTGGGAAGTCATTTCAGGCTCCTGGTGAAGCCGGACCATGGAGCAGGTGTTTTCTAGGCTAGCCCAGAGAATATGTAAATAACATAGTGCACTATAGTACATCTTCTGGTAAAAATAACAACCTGCCAGTTATTAGGTAAGTACTAGAAGTTTATTTATCAAATCCACTGACTGCATTTAGCAGAGTAAAGCTGCATTATGGCCAACAGAAGGTAGAAAAGCTGGGCTTACTTGCCTTTGTAAAGCAGTTCAGGTAGCAGCTGTTAAATTATAATTAGACTGTTCAGATGCTAAGGGGGAAGGCAAGGGTGTTACTTCTGCAGAATCACTCTAAAAGCTGCCTTAAAAGTGTAATAACTCAGTGCATTTGGTACCAGGAAACCCCCATAGTAAAATGTATTTACTATGTCTACCACATCATGGTAAAAGCTTTTGAGGATAGCTGCCTGAACCACACCAGGTGTTACAACACGGTGTTCCCACAGACTTGAAACACCTGGGAAAGCAAAAAAAAAAAATAAAAAAATATGTAGTGGTTTTATAATAGTCATCATCACTGCCTAGCTCTCTCTTTTATAGAGTTCTAGCAATCTCAAGATTACATGCATTTCTTCTCAGATTACATTTTGGACCATCTTGAGTCATGTGAGGCTTTTTTTTGGAATTCTAAATCTATCAGGAGCACTTAAAATATCTTATTCATTCACTTTCCTCCATGTACTTGAGCTCACAAAGCAAAGTATATAGACAGCCACTTCAAGGTTTGTTTTGTCTTTGAACTGTCTTCTATTGACTTTCCAAAGCATATGCAAGTCTGAGAGTCATTCACCCCTCATAGCTCAGTAATGCCTAAGAAGCAGTCCTTCTATTTGTTCCCTGAACATCCATGAATTATGCAAATCTGCTATCTGAACAGCATGCAAAAATACATCTGATTTTTCATATTAGCTTACTGACTCTGCTATAGCCACCTTAATATCTCCATTAAATTACACATAATGTCGTTTTTCACTTGGTGTTATCATTTGCTAGAATGCTTTGTAAACTCAAAAGTCAGAAATTGGGACATTTTGATTCAACAAAAGTGAGCTAACTGTGCAACCTGCCTGTAAGAGTGCTAATGGAATATCAGTTCATTGTGCTCTCTTAATTATTAGCATAAGCCTTATTTTGGCTTTAATCTGTTTCCCATGTTCTTCCATATCACATTCATATGCACCAATCAACCTAATTCACCCTCTCACTTAGTCCTTAATCGATATTTCACATACAACAGAATCTGCTCTCTATGAAACCAACGGTTGGTTTTTTTCCCAGCTCCTCTTTATAGACTCAGAGTGCCCTCATTTTATTGCCAGGTATGCTAAGGTTTACCAAGGAAAAATCTATAGTTTTACTAATAAAGTGCCACCATGCATGAAGGCATCTTGACATGACCTGGATTTGGTGGGGAGAGATGATACCATACCCTTTATATGTGCTGAGTTCCTTTGAAACAAAATTAGAAGAGCTGTTAAATGACAAGAACACCCCATGTGCATGAAGATGCAGAGCTACCCAGGAGTTACTGTGATGCTTATATATTCTAAAATACAGCTGTAGTCGCTAGGAGGTGGACAAAACCAGCTTCAAACTGAAGTCTCTTCAAAGAATATTCATTAGGAATAACCACGGCAAGAGTTACCATGCCCCATTAAGCCATTGAACTAGTGGCAGCATCAGCTGTTTCAAGTTAAGGCAGAAGATGACCCTCCAAGGGAGTCTGTATCCCTCTCACAGAGAACTCTTCTTTCTTCATTTGGAAAATGTGTCCAAAGTACACCAAATTTGTGAAATAACCATATATTGTGGCAATGAGTTCCCTGGTTAACTGTGCCCTATTAAAATGAAAACAGATGGTACCATTAAGAAAGTTAAGAATAAGCTCAAATGCACTAAATGCATTCTCCCATCTGCTCCTCTTCACAAATCTTTAATGGTTGTATCCATCTCTCCTCCCCCTTTTTGTACAGAGTTCATTATTTGTTTATACAACAGAAGTGGTTTTTTTTCCTTTTCTTTTAGATTGAATACGTAAAAACTCAGTGTGAATTAAAAAAAAAAATCTTAATTTCCACAAGTCTTTAGCACAGAACGAAAGCTGAAGCTGCTTAACCATCCTTAAACTGTGTACTGGGAACAGAAATGATACAAAAAACAGCTTCTTAAAACAAGATTTATTGGCACAAACATACATGTTACAAATGTCTACAATACTCTTGGATTGGAAAATATGTTCCACCACTTCAAAAAAAAATCACTGTCCACAGAAAAATACAATAATATCAAACCTCATAACTCACCACAATTTTAGCATCAAAATGCATGCATTCATAAACGGAATTCCACTGACCTCCAGGTAAAGCACTTTAAGACATTTCCTGGTCTCCACAACATGATTTTTCCTCCTCAAGTAGTTCTAATAAGATGCAAATGGAATGTTTTCTGTAGGGGCACGAATCACAATTTCTTACTCAGTACAGCTGAGTCTATGAGATGAGAGATGCTGTTCACAGCACAGACTTTCAGATCCTTTCCGAGTGCATTACTACAGAGTATAACACTACTGGGTGGCCTTAAAAAGGATTCAATTAAAGGTTTGATCTGGAGTTTAGTTTTTAACAGGGCAACTGGTTATTCCTATTAGAGGAAATAAAGCTTGAAGAATTGAAGTGAAAGAGGCAGAAGAAAGATTTTTGTTTTGCATTGCCATTCCAGCAGCATTTGAAAGAGGTGTGGCATTGCTAAGGTGACTTGTGAGTAGAAATAGTCATCTCAGTAAATCTTTCTTTCATGCCAATCTAGTAATTTGGTAGCCAGTCAAGGTTTTGGCACTGACCTCATATAGTACAGAACTGAACTCCACCAGATCTCCTGAATCTGATCCTGTGCCTATCCTCAGCTCCAGTGTCAGAGGAGCAGGCTTCACATAACACAGAGGGGAGAGAATGCACTGATATCCTCAGCGTGATCAGGCCTGGCTTAGTCTGATGTAAATGAAGAAGAAAGAAAAGTTCTTGATGTTAGTGGAAGCTCTTTGAAAAATGGGAGTTACGCTTACTCCCACTAGGACCTGAATTTGACCCTGCTCAGATCAGTGCACAAAATATAAAAGGCAAAAACATAAACCACATAGACTTGTGAAGGTGCATACTGCACTGTTATCAACCTTGGTAGGGCAGAGACTATCTTCAATGGCATAATTTGATGTGGAATCACCAGCCTTGGAGAGTTTCAACACTCATCCAGGCAAACCCTGTGCAACCTGATCTGACCTCAAAGATGGCCTTGCTTAGAGCAGGAGATTGGACTAGCTAAACCCCAGGGGTCCTTTCCAACCTAATTTTTCTGTCATTCAAAGGCAAGGCTTCTCCTCTGCTGAATTAGAACATGGCACAGATTCTGTATCAGGCCTGGATTTAGTAAGGACAAATGAGAGGGTTTTGTTGTCTTACATAGAGAAGAGAAGGGAAATTCTCTATATGCTTAAGCACATGTTGAAGTCGCTTCCAGAACAGGGCATGATTTGCTTTTCACTCTGGGCTGAAGAATAAAAAATACTCACCCATTTGTCCATTTTAAGTCTACAATGTTGACTTGATTAGATAGCACCTCCAGAGGCTCCTTCTCTGTGTTAAGACTCAAGCATGTGTCATTAGTATTTTCCTTAATTAGCTGGCTACAAACTCATTTCCTGCAATGATTAAATCAAGTTTATAATAAGAGTTTACATATTGCCACTAAGAGAACTTTTTATGCTGCAAACTAAGCTAAAGGTTACTCACAGTAGATACTGGCTACGTTTCATCTCAAACTTGGGAAGAGAACATATCACCCAAATGGCAAATGCTTGTCTACGTATATAAGTACTTCTTTCAGAAAGGGGGAGGAAAAAAGAATAGGAGTTGTCAAATAGAAGTTTAACCTCCACAACAGTTGGTGTTTTCCCCTCAAAATGTATTTTTGCAACAGACAAAGGATGTTTTTAAGCTCTGCTCTTGAGTAGGAGGTACTAATTTCTAATCTTTCAGTGGTGCTGATTGATACACATAATGTGACTAATATTTTACCACGTATGTGGTCGAGGGAGGGAGGACTTTTCATTTAGAAGACAAAGCAATCATGATTTCCAAGACAAGTAGTGGGCTATCAGTAACATTTTATTGTGCGGTCCTCTGAGTATGTCATAATTACATCAGAATTTTATTTCCTATCTAGGGAAAAAACAAATTTAACGTAGATCAAACTTAGCATTTCTAATGAGAAAAAATATTCTTTCATCAATAGGTAGGTTTTGGAAGCTAATTATTCAACAATTTGTACAGTTGCTAAATTGCTTAAATAATAGATAAATAATACTTAAATAAGTAACAGTTAAACTGTATACTCACAGCCTTGACTATACATTCATACTTTTATTCAGAGTCTTTTTTCCCTTTAAGTTTCATGAAAGGCTGAACCTGCATTATTTAGTGCACTGTAGTTTGCTGACAGCATGGTAGCCACACTGACCACCGAATTTTCAGGTCCAGCCAGCACTACTGTGACTAACAGAGAAATTGTTGCAACCTTTCAGGTCAATGCTATAAATATTATATAGCTGAACCTCTGAAAACAATTAAGTATTGTTGTCTCTATGAATTTGTGGCTCTGTTATATACACTATCTATCTCAAACACTGATCTTACAAAGAAAACAGCAGCTGCCATTATTTACCCTTACTTTAAAGAAACCTGCAGCTTATCAGGGGGAGAAATGAATTTCAAAGGATAGATTAAAATAGTGAGATCTCTTCATTCTTTTAAACTCTTTTCATTACAAAAGTTCAGACCACCACCACCACACATTCATATATACATGATGGGAATGGAACAGACCTGGTAAAGTGATTTTCCACCCTCTTCTTAGACCGTTTATCAGTGGACAAGCATAGATACTAGAGTGGAACAAGGGTAAGCAAAATAATCATGCTGTGTCAAAAAGACTTTACTACTGGCAGACCAAAATGCTTTACATCAAATTGGGCATTCAGTATGTATCTTCACTGCAGCAAGCTCTCTGGAGCCCTTATTTGACTGAAGTCCTCAACTACTCCTGCAGCTGATGACAGCAGCATGTTTTCAGATGGTATACCCCAAATGGCACTCTCTGCAAAAAATCCTAGATCATCCTTCCTGCAAATATCTCCTGCTTTCTCAACAAACAAAAAAAAAGTGAAAGGAAGTAAATTCAACTACTGTGTCGTAGCTCATTATAAGTACTAGTTCATATGCACTTTAATAGACCAGTACTGCTTAGTTGTAACATAGGAAAGGTGCTCTTAGGTATAGCCACTTAGAAACAGGAGTTTACTGACTGTTGGCTGTATCTCACCTAAACTGTTTCCCAATTTACTATCTTGTCGTTATCACACTATCTTTATTTGGTGTTTCCTCTCTTTTCCATCAAAATTGATGAAATTACTATTACAAGAAATGTTAAATACATTTAATTAAAATTCCAGTGTTAGAATTAGTATGGAGTAGCAAAAATGCTGTTGCCTATCAGGTAGGATCCTTCTTTTGTATTACATAATTTTGAACCAGATTAAGATTCTTTTGTAGCACATGTTTTTGAACCAGATTAAGATCCAGGAGCCATATTCTGCTTCTAGTGTTCTTGCCTCACCAGTGGAGGCTGGTTTGAGGACAGCCAGACATTATGGAGAGGAGGTTCTACTCTACTCAGGCCTGCCTCAGCTCCGTGTTAGGTCAACAATAACAGTATGGCAGGAGGCAGGGAGTCAACTCAGAGGGCAGCAGAACAACCCCAGCCCCAGTATGCTATGTGCCAAGAACACTACACTCCAAAACCAGAAAGGTTTTCGAAGAGAACGAAGAGAGACTTGAAGAGTGATGAAGAAGCAGGACACTGTGAGAAGAGCTAAAGAATGGAGAAGCTTTTTTCATAATTATCTTTGTTGTTCTCTCTGATATTTTCTCTTTGAGAACAAGTACTTTGCCCTTTCAGACTAGCAGCACATGGCTTCTTTGGTTGAATAGAGTGTTACGTATGAACCACGATGTTGTATTCATCTTTTAAACCAGTACGGGTTACGATTTTTGCTTTGGAGAGTTAGCAGATGTGATACAGCCATGACAGAATGAGGTTACTGCAGAAATGACTCATTGTTGAATAATCAAGTGTTTACTTCACCAAAACTGCATGTAGCCAGACTACCACCGTTTTTCTGCTTTATTGTAAGATGTAGCTTTTAAATGTCAGTGCATCGGGAAGAAAGGTAAACACCTTGGGTGGCTCAGATCTCCTTTTATGCATGTGTTTAAAGGCAGACAGTCTGGTTCTCAATGGAGGAGGAAAAAAAAAGCTACTGAGCACATCAATGGAGACATATATTAATGAAATAAGGAAGGAAAATCAGCTGAAGAGGAAAACAAAATGCTTTCTTGAAGTGGAATAGAGAAATGCTTCTGAAGGAGATCAGATGAAGAAAGCACAATTGACGTGAGATTCTGGTTTGATTGTTCCACACATTCCAACCTAGTATCCCTCCTGAAAATAATGTTACCATCTGAGAAATCTTCAGCCAATCATTTCTCTAGATATAATACTTTTTCTTTTATTTTTCAGACTACATTCTTTGGCCTTTTATGGGTTTGCTTATAAAGAAGGAAATTTAAGGTTGCTTGCACTTTCTTTTGCACGCTCAAGAAAACACATGCAAGAAACACATGCTCAAATGTGTCTTTAGCAAGAGGGACAAGGAAGAACTTGGTGAGAGGAGCAAGGTAACAGGTGAGAGGAAAAACTGTCTGGAAGAGCATCTCTCTCAGAGGGCCCAAATGTTACGAACTGTTACGGGTCGGAAGTTCAGGTCAGGACATGAATCCTAACCAAAGAGACTTTGGTCTCTTTGAAGCCTTTCTCCAATACTCACTGTGTAAACTGGGAGCAAGCCCAGTGCCTTATATGGCTACTGATTCAGTCCTCTTCCCTGTTTAAAGGGCAGGAGAAGCAGGGTTGAGATCTAAATCCTGGATCACACCCAAGCGCTCTCTGGTTTCTGTGTGAAGGTCTAGCACCAGCATGTGCGCTCAAAGCGCTGTCATAAAAAAATCTAATAGATTATACTTACTCCCACTGGGTAGATCACCTGCCATGAAATAGAGAAAAACTCACTCTGCAAAAGCATGAAAAAGAGTTCAGAAACATCTGAGATTCTAAAACTTCCTGAAATTTCTGTCTCCCATGGTAGATGCACTTCTGAGGAGACATCACCATTTTACAGGTATGCCCTCACACAGATGTCAAGCCTTTTAAAAGCTGAAATCCATTGTACTCAGACAAGAAGTAGCTCAGATGTTCATGAAGTTATATGAAGCTCTGTCATTGGAGCAGTGACAGAAATGAGACACGGAAAGCGAAGAATTTCAAAAAGTCTTGCTACTCAGCCTAAACCATAGCAGATTGTGGCTGTTCTAATTAATTCCTTGCACAGTTAATACTGTTCTATCCTTCCATCATTGTGAGTGTTTAAGTCACTTATTGCAGATCACTACTTAAAAAGAAAAAAAGCCAAGTGTTTTACTTGCCTGGACTATTCCCGGGGCTAACCTCATGCAGGTTCCAATAGAATTAAAGTGCCAGCTTAAAAAAAAAAAATCAAACTGACTACATTTCTAAATCATTTCTTGTCTTACAGACCCTAGCTTATGTTCAGAATCTTTATCAGATTCTCCCCTCCTCCTTCTAATAGTATTGGATTATGTTGGATTCACTGTGCTGTTACGTAATGTTGTCAAGTGAAAATCAGGTCAAGTGCCCCATTTGGACATCCACACTCCTCGCTTCTGCAAGTTCTGTGTATCATTTTTTTTTAGGTTTAAAGCCACATTTACGCTATTGCAAGGTGAGCTAAATTAGAAGGAAGAAAGCATAATGCCCAGCAGGACCTTACTAGCCTGTGGATAGTGGATGCAATAACACTTCAACCTCAGAAGCTGATAAGCACTCATGGGCAAGTCAAACAAGCACAGAGCATTTCCTTAACCATCACATTCAAGCTATGCTCTTTCTGAACACCATTCTACACTGCTATCCTAGCTGTACAGCTCCAGCCCAGAAATCAGAGGAAGAGTAAGTGCTTCTTAAAAGAACATTCACATCTCAGCATCTGACTCTCGCTAAAGCTATCAAAATCCTTGCTTGCAGCCACAGAAGTCTTCAGTTCAGCCCCCAAGAGGGCAGTCAGAAAGCAATCAGCCTTGCAGCTCCCCAAGGGTTTGATGGGGAGTGGGTAAAAGGAAGACCTTTTGTGCCTTTTTACCAGCCCAAGGTAAAAGACTGGGCAGTAGTTAGTGATGAAGAGTAGTAGTTGAATTTCTACCCAGTAATTGAAATTCTAAGCAGTGCTGACTAAACAAGAATGAGTTAAACTTTTCCTGGGAAATTTACTTTTATAAGCAGGCAGTTGTAGCTTCACAGACAGTTTAAATGGAGAGGCAGTGAGTGGAAAGCAATCAATTCTGGCTTCAACCCAAATAAGACCTCCAACTGTGTGTATACAGATTGTCCTCTCTACCAGTCTACGTATAGGTGATGGCGTTGCATAATCTATGACCTCAAACAGTCCTATATTACCATATTCTCCTTGCAGAAGAATTAATCCTCTGCAGGAGCAGTTCGACTCTGGATCTGTACATCACGGAAGGACATACTTGTTCATGCTTCCTGGGCTGAATTAGAAATGCTACATGCTTTACCTTACTGACTGCAACCAATCAGTGCAGTACAACTAGAAAACATCGAGCATTCACAGGCACACTATGTCCAAACAACTTAAAGTCAAACACATTAATTTAGCATATTTCATTAGCACACAGGAGAAAATTGTGTCTTCACAAACATTTCACAACCCACTAGAGGCTAGGTTTCTTTCCTAAACTCTTCCTTGCAAATTCTCATCAACACTTTAGTAGCCAACCCTGTTAGTTACTGTTTTGAGGGAGAAGGAGTATACATGCCACAGCCACGTTTCACTTCTCCACTCTTCCCTAAAGCTCCCACTTTGTTAGTTTGCTTGAGATACATTAGCTAGAAGGATGGAAACTTTGCATCCCTGTAGCAGTTTCATGACAGTTTCATTTGGAAACTTTGCATCTTTGTAGCTAGAGGATCCAAACCCTTTGATGAGTGTTTGCAGTTGTTTCAGCTAAGCAGTCAGTGCAGGCTCTCTTAGGAGGGGGCACCATCTACATTAAGGATCTGTTGTTTCTCGTGGTCCTGATTGTGCCATCTCCAGTGAAAGCTTTCTTCATCTCCTGGGTCCTTTCAGCAGTCCTGTAGAGAAGCCCTGTGAGCATCAAGCCATGCTCAACACAGGTATGGGTGGCAGAGTCTCCCTTTTAGGAAATAAATTCTTTTATATGTGCCAAATATCTAAATAATTTAAAAAGGGTCCTGAAGATGGACAGCTTACTCCTTTTCGAGCGAAGGCTCAATTATACACAGCTCTCAGTTGTGCCACTTCATAGAGTCAGGCCCTTCGTGGCAGTAGTTTTCTGTGTGGCCCATGAGGATTTTAGAGCTGTTTATGTACTCACTTAGCTGAAGAACTGAAGTGAACAGACGTACCAGGGAGCCCAGTAGCACATCAGCAACTTTGAACATTAAGTTTCATTAAGACTGTAGCCACTTACTGCATAATGGTATAAAACAGTACATGCAAATCTGAAGTAATAAATACATAGGGGAAAAAATGCAACTGGAACCTTTCAATGTTTATTCTCACTGCAAAATTCTACTTAAGCATGATTTGTATATACACCCACTGCAACAGACTGGTCTGAGCCTCTGCTTTTTAATCTAAGACCATGTCAAGAGAGATCCTCCACAGTGGGAATATTTCTACTAGTATTACCACCATTTCTATGCCCTAATTAAATTGCAGAAAAAAAAACCAAAACAAAACACCAATAACAAAAATCATAAAAAAAAAAGAAAAAACAAAAAACCTCATAGCTAATTTTTTATTTTTTAATTCTATGGGTTCTTCTTAGAAATTCTGAAGGAGTTATCCTCAAACGACTCTTTCAGAATTTCCTGTCTCAAAATTTGATAATTCATTTTAGTTTAACTATTCAGTGTTTAAAAGGAAAAAATAGGAATTCAACATTTGGGAGAAGCTCTACAATAATAGCATGCAAACACTTTCAAATGGCAATATATAATTTCTCTCGATTACGTCAAATGTTAATTTAAACTAAGTACGAAAGATATCTCAGCTGAGCACTTTACATAGAGGACACTATAGTTTATGAACTGTATACACACACAAATTAAATCAAATTTTTAAAAAGCCTCTTATCACCACCCCTTTGGAATACTGTTTCTCTGCCTTCCTCTTCTCCAGGAAAGCTTTGCTAGGCACCGTTCCTTTTCTTGGCCTCTCTCCACTGTTCCCTCTATTTACCCACACCTTCTTCTTCCTGATTTTTGAACAGTCCTAACAGTGGGGACCATTTCTGCAAAATGGTGCAGAAACAGCTTCCTACAATTGTGCTAGGAAGCCACAGACATCACCAAAGTTGTTCATATGCTTTAAGGTAGGGCCTTTCAATACTGGGGATCGGCATTCAAGAGTCCCATGAAGTCTGACAAAGAGTGCTTTGAGTTTTCAGTAAAGTCTGTATCTTGATCATTTGTGACGCTTGTATTATCATTTTTGCATTTTGCTTGGCTGTCTCAAGATTGAGCCAGCTAATGCTTTTTTGGTTGTCCTACAGTTTTCTTTTTGACTTTTACATTGAGGCCACCCTGGCTGTACAGAATATCCCATAAGGCAAAATTTAAATCCATAAAAGATGATAATTCAGTCCTATTTGCTTCCTGCAGACAATGTTTTTAGACTTGTATATTACAATCAATCTCAAAAAAAAAGTAAATAGTATTTGGTTGGCTAAGTTGAAATAAGATGTCTTACAGGAATACTTGTAGGTAGCACTCGCTTCAGTGAGAGTGGCAGATACCACCTCAAGAAGTTACAACTGATAGTGGATTTCGCTGTTCAACTTTAGGTGCTCACATTGAGAGTTTTGGCCCTAATGTTTGCTGCAACCTTAGCTTTGGGTCCAAACCACCTGACAGCGTCCCTTTAAGCAGGAGCTTCCCCATAGCTGTATTCTCTGATTCTGAGATGTTTAGGATGCTTTTCATCTGCTACAATTTCTGAAGGTCAATGCGTACACATTTTAAGACACAGTGATAAGACAGTGTATGGAACTACTTGGCAGTATTTAGCTGGTACAGTTTCTTGTGGAAACAACAGAATTCCAAAACACAGCACATCGAATGCTTATGGGTTATTATAAGCAAAAATCCCAAGACATCAGGAATTAAAAAGCAGAGTTCAACAAAGGAACATTGATACCATTGGTAGATATGAACAAAGTTGTGCCAAGTCTTCTTTCTTTGCCTTTTCAAGTGGAGAAATAAACTGGGAAAGGAAGCAGAAAGGAAAAACAAAACAAAATAAAACATAAACCAACAGTTATTACAGAGTCACTATTGCACTTTATCTCACAGAAGTGTGTACTGTCAGAGAATGGCAAACATCTTTAGCACATCTTTGCTCAACAAGCATGACATGTCTGCCTTCCTATCTGGAACAGGGATGCTCCTCCTGTGTCAAAAGGAGTTTGGATTGGGGACTAGAGTGGAAAGCAGAGGAGACTGTGGCTCAAAGACAGAAAGGGCAAGGACTGATGGTGATATTAGCCACCATCCTGAGCTCCAGCAGCACTTGCAGTTCCACATGTCTTATCTTCTCCTTCAGCAGGAAGCCAGCCATGATTTCCAGCGTCCCCCCACCAGGATGATAGGAAGCATGGCTTGGGCCATTTCACCACCCATGGCAGCTTGCTGCTGTGAGGAACTAGCCAATTTATCTGCATCTATAGCCAGCCCTGCATGGAGGGTACAGTCTTGTTCCCATTGAAACCAGTGACTGGAGAAGCCATGCAGGCCTTGTCTGTGACAGCACCTGGACACTTGATGTCAACAAGACTCAACATATACTTGAGAGCTACTGGAAAGAAATACATCATTGAGTTCAGTACACAGGGTCCTTCCTGATGCTGCAACCTTTAGCCACCGTTACAGAACGACCCAATATATTGGAAAAAAAATATTTAAAATCCAGAGCTTAAATACATTTAAATCTCACTAAATTTGCACTAGATCTCACTATGGTGAGCCATGACTTGGGTTTCACGATGTGACACAAGTGTGATTAAATAACCTAAATCCAACCTAAGCCATGCCAAACCTGCTATGTCTGTTTCTAAGCTTACCAGGACAGGCATCCAACATTTAAAACCAGGAGGGAAGTAATATTGCTACTTATATAATTTCAGCTTTAACTTCTAAGGAGAAATTGAGCTATCTTGTCTGCTTTTTCCTTTATTAAGATACACATAATGCTCACTGATGCAAATAGACAGAGCAATCGGTTCAATGCCTGCACATCTGTCTTCCCAGGCTGCTGCACTAGACTGCAGAACAAAGCCTCATCTTTCTCTTGAAGCCCATTGCCTTGAGTAGCCAGTTAATATAGTTAATTACTATCTAACCATTTCCCATTCTTGTCATATCAGTGTTACGAAACCCCAGAATTATTCTGGGTCACTCTGGTGCCAGCATTCATAAGGCTAATACAGTACCACATGTATCTCAATCCATTTAGTCATGTTTACAGGTGATTCTGTAAGCCTTCTTTACAGAAACAACAGAGGAAACTGGAAACATGCCCAATACAAGGTGTGTAATTTGAGAGCTGGGAATTAATTCACATCCACAGTCTAGCCTCCTGGTGAATCTCTTCTGGGTTACTAGAAGGACTGTCTAACTCAAGAAATCTCTCTTTTAGGAGTTAATGCCATATTACACTTATGTCACATAACAGCTGTTGCTTACACAGAGGTTACATAAATAAAGTGTTCACTTCCCGTCATTACAAGATCCCCAGCTCCCAAACAGCACGACTGCTATTATTCATTCATAGGCTGTCTTTCCTATAGCAAATGTATGGAATGAGATGGTCTTTCAAGACAAGAAACAAGTAAGACTTTGAGCCATCTTTTAACAATATTTAGAGATGAAAATTTGCTGAAACAGCGGCATCTCAAATTCAGCTGATTTGGTTGGAGCTAGGCACCTACATGCTTTTTAAAAATTCATCAGGTGCTTGTTTGCCTGTAGGTCTTCACCTTCTTTTTGTAGGCATGTGGTAATTCAAGCATTACTGTTCTCCCTAGAAAACATCAGGGCTGTGGCACTGTCTGTAATGAAAGGAAGATACCTGAGACTGCATAAAAAAATTATATAAACATGAAAAGGGAGAGTCTTTAATCCTAGGGAAAGTTATGTAACATGTCAATGTAAAATACATCAAATGTCAACAAATTCTACCTATGTAAGTGTCCAGAGAGTTTGCAGTAATTCTCACTATAACAGCATGACACCTGAAGGGGCATTTCACAAATCAATCAGTTTAAATATTTTATATCCATTTTTTGTTTTGTTTTTTAATACATCAGCACTTTGTAAGTCACAGAGCAATTGAGATCATAAATAAAAGAGAAAATGAATTACTCACTTATAATTATAATGAGAATGACTGCGCATACTACACCAAGGATGATCATCATCTATAAAAAGAAAGTTATGAGAAAGAAAAAAAAAAAAAGTCAGGTTTTCACAAGAAAGACATCAACCCCTCAGGTGGTTTTTTTTTTCTCTCTTACTTCATGGCTCATTCCTTGCACTTTTAATTTGTGCAAAGACTCACTGTAAGACTCATTAAGGGTCCAAATTTAGTGTTGGTTTTCAGAACAGCTCACCCCCAGCAACGGTCATAGCCTCTTGTCAAAGCTAGTGATTTCTTGCCCATCAGCTAAAATGCAGTGACCAACCTCATCCATTTCCAGCAGTAAAGAAAAAGCAAGCTTCTGAAATAAAACAACTACAGAGGTGGTTGAAGTGGCTGGTTTCACACATAGCCACGTACCACGTTATACCAGAGTAACTTAATCATTTTTTACCCCCATAGTCAGGGAGGAGGCAGCTGGAGGAGCCTAATGCCTGGCAGCTATTTGTGCTGGCTTGGTGTACTTGTGCTCTTGAGAGAGGTAGCCCAAGCCAGCCAGCACGGTTTCCAGAGTGTTAGCCTGAAAATAGCTCATTGCAAAGTTGAAGCCTGTTCCTACAGCAATGGATACACCAGAGCCAGCTGTGCACCGAATATATGTACCAGCATTGAGTTGTGCGGGGCACAGGCCACTATGTGAGACTTGCTGAATGTTCATGAGGCCACCAGAGATGCAGGAGTCCAGTTCCCGTCATTATCCCCATGACAATGGAAGGACTGAAAACCCACAAATATGGACATGTCAAATCAAGGTCTTCATTCCTCCCAACATATGTCTGGAGGACATTGCATGATATTTATTTATTTTTCCTCCACTGTCAGCAGTTTGGGAGTCAGAGGAAGGACTGGGGGATTCTGATTGTCAGGGTAAAGCAGGAAGGGACAATGAGGAAAGGAGAATGAAAGTAGATTTGAAGGTCTAGTGTAGTGTATGTCACTGTGACTACTGCAGTCAGCATGGATGAACCTAAATCAAAATCTGTGTCTGTAGCTCCCAAAAGCCTCCTTTCCCACACAGTCAGGCAAAGCAACTAGGCAACAGCTAGAGGAGGCCCAGAGGAGCTGCTCAGCTGAATTTCTAACCACTTATTTCTGGAGCATTTGTGTGTGTACTTCACCCAGAATATTTTGCCTTGCTTTACATTTCATTGCACTGTGGATTGAAGGGACAAGGCAGGCAACAGACTCTTGGAAGATACGTGTAGGATTCTCTTTTGGGAACAGGCGGTTTTATCTGGGTGGACATGAATGATCAACAGCAAAGGTGGTACTGAAGAGAAGTGGAAATAAAGAAGAGGTTTTGGCATAGTGTTCATATTGGTGGTGCACGAGTAGAAAGCAGCAAGGATATGGGATCTTAGGAGCAGAAGTTTGTGGGTCCAGAAAACAAATCCTGGAGGGGGTGTGAAAAAAGCAAAGGAGTGTGAGGTTCCCTCTTCTTGTGGGAAAGGATGAGACTTTGAAGACAGCAGAGGAGAGAGCTGGTTGATTAAAATTCTGCTCTATCTTAATCTGCCACTCTTCACAAGACACTGCCATTTCCTCACTTCTCACAGCAGTTTATGGAACCAAATGATTTTTTTTGTAGTTTACCATCCTAAAGAAAGATCAAGAGGAAAAAGCCTCTTTTCTGCCAGGCCTAGAATAAACTACACTTGTTTAGATTTTGTGATTCACACAGGGAACTGGCATGAATTAATAGGGAATGCTCTCCTATCCCTATCTGCAGGCACTGACTGAAGCATCAAAATTTGCATCTAGATTTTATATACTGCAGAAATTATCTCATGACTAGATTCTGATAAAGATCAAAGTTGCTTGACTTTTTATTGTGGAGTCTACAGGGCAAGGCACCTCTTTCTCCTCTTGACAAGAAGAAAACCACTTAGAGATGCCATCCTACAAGCAAGGTCCCATTAAACTGTTAGTGAGAATCTATATTCCTTACCTTGCAATTTTTCCACCAGTATTTTCTCTTCAGTTTGGCCGCACTGGTTTCAAACTGTGAGGCACCTGCTTGCAATGCATCTGCCCGGTTGTCAAGCTCTGATAGCTTCTGGTCTCTTTCTAGCACCTTGTCCACGTTCATTCTCATGATGTCTACCACCTGCAAAGACACAGCCTCACATTAGATTCCACACCCCGTAAAGCTGAAGATCACTCGTACGTCCACACTCTGCAATATCATATATCATACTGAATCCAGCCACTTCACATACCGTAAAGGCAATTACCTGGATTGTGCCTCAAAACCCATGCCTATGGAAACAGACACAGCGAGAACAAGATGAACCATACTACGCTCTCTTGCCCTTAAACATAAAAAATGAAGAGACATTACGAATACTTTACATCCTGTAATTAGTTTCATTTAAATTTTTTATTTCTCTCGGCCTACAACTAGCTACTTCACTATAGATACAAAAACCCGAGGGAAACCAGTACGTCTGTACTCAATTTGGTTGACATTTGTCCAGCCAAGACTAAGACCAAGCCATTATTTTCCTTGTATATTAAATATAACTTCCTTACCTGATCCAGAGTATTTGGCTAGATAAAGGCCACCCTAAAGGGAACTGTTATGCATTTCCTCACCAAGGAATTTACTTAATCTGCAGATCTTTCTCGGGCAAGATGACTTCCCACACATAATTTGAAGTCCTGCTTGAAAGTGGAGGAGGAGAAAATTTTACCTGAGAGAATTCAGCCTGCAGTGTAGCAGGGAGCTCATGCCACCTCATGGCACAGCCTCAGCAAAGAAAGTGAGCTCAGCCAGCACATAATAGGTAAGGCCCATACATGTATATATTTTATACACTGAGTTAGACGAAAATCCTCTTCTCACAAGCCAATAACTCTGAAGAGAAACCCTGTACAAATTCATCACTCATGTAAATGTTAAACAGTAAACCAATTTCAGGACATTTGGGTCCACTTATCCTAGCAATGAATACAGTTGCTGGTTTGTTACTTCTCATACTCTGTAATAAGGAAGTTCCATGTTTATATTTAATGTAATTTAACTATTGCCTGCAAAATCCCAGAGTTATTTAAAAAAAGACATGATTTAAGTACAGTGAGATGAAGCTGGAACTGAAAGAATCTTTGAAAGGACTGGCATAGGCTTAAACGCCGTTCCAAAACTCAGACAATTTGTTTCACTTGTCTACCAAACCTAAAACAAAATCAAATGTTTTGATCAACCCAAATTTTCTTACTTGCTTGTCCAACCCAAAACCTTCCAAGTATTTAATTCTATAACAAATTAACCAAAACCTTTTGGTTTAATTTCTCAGCTAGTATTTAACAGAATTTTGTCTTGGAACAATGTTTTGTAGAAAAAAATTTTAAACTACTTGAAAATGCTGAAAGAAAATACTGTAACATTTCCTACTCATTATGTCTTTTTTTTTTGCCCAGAACTACTTAGTGACATTAATGTAACTGCAGTGAACACTTGTCCAGACAAGACCGCATTTTTGTCAAATAAATAGAGGTTTGTCTAGACTTCAACCAAGGTCTGGGCCTTAGAAAATAAGCTCTGGGATGCCTAAAGAAATCAGAGGGGGAAACCCAATATGAATATAGCTCAAAAACTATATCAGCATTACTATAGCATTAAATATGTCAGTAATTTTACTCAGACCAAAAAATTTCTCAAAAAGTCGTGACCGTGTTGCTGAGTTCTGGGTTTGAGTCTTGAAGGGCTGCGCAGAACAGCGCAGAAGCAGAATAGCCAGAGTGTAGTGCTGTGCTGTGTAGTTTGGTGCCACCTACAGATATCTTTTCGACAAGACATGAAAGGAAAAAACTAGGAAAGATCTGGTACGGGAGGTCAAAGCCATCCGTATCTGCTATAAACCAGCGACCTCACCCCACTGGAAGCCTAGTGGCGTTTTATTCCCTTGGTTATTCTTACACCATGAATTTCCTGTTAAATAAGGCTCTGTTGATCATGCACCATCCACTCAAAACCCATACCAACCTCAGCCTCCCTCTCATACGAGAGGTGAAAAAACCATGGAGCATCATTTTTAACCACATAATCCTCAAATTTGAGAGCTTCTCATTGTCCCCTCCTACCAGGTAAGAGTTTCTGTCAAAATTACACCATCATGCTGCACAAGACAAACTTGCATGAGCTTGAGTGAAAAGTCTCAGAATACAGAGTATCTTAAACACAAAGCAGGTGTGTGACGCCAGTATCATTGGAGTCATCTCTGTTGATCTACTTGAAAAGTCCTATGTATCTGATCTGCATTACTCATTTTAGACAACAACTAGCAATTATTTTGCATCTTCTAGGCACTATTACTTGTGCTGTAGCTCCCATAAACAATTACAGCACTGTCATAATGTAATATGTTCAGGACAAGAAGTTTACTTCATTATTCTGACCTAAGACAAAAGCTGAAACGTAATATTCCTTCCCCCACTGCAAGAAACACTCCACTGATGTAAATGAAATTAGTATGATGTGAAAATCAGTGATAACGAGAGAACATGGCTAGAAATTTCTGCAGACATTTCTGCAGCTAGAATGTTTTTGTCATCAACTCTGAGCATCAGCAATGGAGAGTCCAGAAAAAAAAACACACTTCAGATCTTCAGCAAAGAGAAACGTTTGCAAAAAGACAAAGCTCAATTTGACAGGTATACTTAATTCATCTTAAGAAATATATTTGAGTTGGATGTTGTGAGGCCTTCTCTTATTTTTAAAGCATATCTGGAGCTTTTCAAAACCGAGGCCTTTATGCACATAAACAGCTATTTTCTAATGTGTATTTCAGTGAATTGGCATTAAAGAATCACACAAACCTTGTCCTCTTCCTTGTGGACAGTAAGCGATTAGTTACTTAAGTCTTTGTAGGGGTTTAGCAAAACTCCATACTTAATACCCAGCACACAAATCTGCCCAGCAGGTGTGCAAGGGCACTCCAGCTGCTGCTGTACTGTGGGTATATGCTCAGGGACTACACCCATGAGCAGTGCTATCCCCAGTTATTCCCATTATCACCCTAGTTAGATGGACATTGGCATTACAGCCGAGGTTGCAGGGTAGTCTGTAGGCTACAAGAACTGAAGGATCTGAGCTGGAACAGTCACATGGTCCTCCAAGACCAACAAAGGAGTGTGGATTTGTTCAAGATGCTGTTATGACAACTTGCGTGGGTGCCTGCCTTTGGGAATAAACTCATGATTAATCAATAGAGCTCTGGGTAATGAACACAACCATCAGCTGTACAATTCCCATGGCTTGAATCTGTCTATGAGAAGGGGATGGTCTGTCCTTGTGAAACAGCCTGTGAGATCAGCATCTAACCTTTAGGAATGCAGGAATGTGTTAAAAGAGCTGGTTCCACTGTAGCATTTCCTCCTAACCTGACTCACTGGGATGAATTAATGAATTGGCACCAATGTCTACATCTATTCTGCAAAAGTGTTACTGGTACAAGAATGTTCACACTCAGAATCTCTCTTGTACTTTCTGATTCCTCATAAATGCTATCCTTTGGTAAACCCCATTTCCTAGAGCCACTGCCTTCAGATGAGCAGGAGTTGCTGGATCACTAGGGAGAAAATCATCTTTAAGAAAAAAATAACCACATCAGCACCCTTGTGGTGAGCAACAAATCCCATGAAGCCACTTACCTCATCCACTTGGGCTTGTGTCTGCTGGAGTCGTTTGTTGCTTGACACATTGGTAGCAGGAGGTGGCCCTGCAGCCCCAGCACTGTTGGGACCTTGAGTAGGAGCTGGTGCAGACCTAGATCAAAACAGAGAACATAAAAAGTGACTGAAACCATCTTTGCTTATTTACTACCCCTTTTCTGGAACAAGTCAAAAACCTCTCTTAAAATGGGTTTTCCATTATCTCACAGCCCACATTTTTTATTCCTGGATTACAACCCTAGTGTCCCATTCCCTCCCATGCTGCAGTTTCTTGCTAGGACCATATCGACCTCTTCCCCTCCCCTGTTGCCTTTTTAAACAGCAAGCAATTCAGAATATCTACCCTCAGCTAGGCCAATGGCCAAACCGATCACAGGCTCAACTATCAGGGCAGAACTTATGTCCCACTAAGAAAACGGGCTCTGCTTCGTATAGTTGTTGTTGATGGTCTAGGACCCAGAGCTGCAACTCTGCCTTCCCTGCTCCTCAGTGTTTGGCTGGAAGCTAACCCAGTAAAGATAAACAAAAGGAGAAGAGAAAGACATGGAGGAGGGAGTAGGGGTGAGAACTGCACCCTGCATGGGGTTAAGTCACTCAATGCACTCAGCAATGCTTAACCACCCCACCAGTGGGCACCAAATGCCCCACCAGAGCAGCTGGTCAGGCTTGAACACCTGCCTCGGAGCCTGGATAAATCTTTGCAGCAATGCTGTGAACAGAGCTCTACTGTGATCTACTGTGCATCAGCTCCTTTTTTGAGCATCAACAATGACTTTCCCCAGCTTGCTATAAAACAAAAGACAAACCACGAGTCCCTTAACCGATCCAGTCTGCCTCAGTGCACAAGCTTGTGCAGACAAGTCACCCTGCTGGCCTGAACAGGGTCCCTCAACCTTAGCCAGTCATTCTTCACACCCACTCTTTAACCTATGAAACCTCTCTTCTCCTTTCAAGGGACTCCTGCCACTTCTTCCTGCAGAGAAACAAAACGCCTCCTGAAGCTGCAGAGGAAATCCCTAAGCATGTGAACTGAAAAATATCACAAATCCCACTCATGCATTGCGAGTGCCTTCCCACAGTGACAGACTGAGAGAACACAGCATTTCTCTGTGAATCATTCCCTTTACATCCCAGGGTCTGTTAAATGGTACTGGAATTATGGCCTCATTAATCCACTGCCAAAGTGCCTAGGGGCATGAAAGTTAGTTCCCCAAAAGTACCTTGAGCTGCAAAATTTAGTTTGACAGTATCGCCTGTGGGCTGAGATCCCTACAGATAGCACTGACTCTCATAGACTCACAGTGATGGAGCAGTCGCTTCCAGATCTGGAGCACTGCTGGATCTTACACTTCTTTGTTTTTTCTAACGGTGGGTGAGAACATCGTCACCAAGCTTTAGTTGAAAGAAAAGGACTTGAGCTGTGCAGAAATTTCTCATCCTTCGAGCACCTCAAAGCTACTATTGAAAACATAAAAGACAAGATGCTGCTGTCACCTGCAACAAAATTACGCCATTGAAGGGCCACAGGCCAGGATCCCAACAGGATTTATTCCGAGTTTATGCTGTTGTCACAAAGGATCAAAATCTGACTATAATGCATATCAGACTCAAATAATGCAAAACAAGATCTCCCTGGAGCATTATCAACTTCAAAAGGAGTTCCTGGTACAACAACAGGGTAAAATTGAAATTGTAAAATTCCTTTCCAGTCAAGGAAATAAACAGGCTTTTCCCCGATCAACACAAGTGAATTTTTTTCTGTGGAAACATTGTGTCACGCTCTTCACTACTACACACATCAACAGAGCTCCCCTCTTGAGCTATGCACCGTTAGTACCCCAGAGAATACAGAAGGGAAGTGTTTTTCCTGGCCATGTGTTTTCGCAAGCAGACAGAGCTTACAAGTGCTGCGGTGTTCTTGGTGAACGCCATGTGATAAATCAAAACTTCAGTGCTCTGACTTATACCATTTTCCACCTAGTAATTTTTATCTTTTTGTGCACCTCCCAAGCTGTTCTTAAGATGATTTGACATAAAGTAGACACTTCCCTGTTTGTTCTCTTCCAGCATCCTTGCTACCATCTAATTTGGTTTCAACTGTATTTCCTGGGGCTTCTCTGCTCCCTGTGTAAGGATGGAATGGATGGGAAGAATGAGTGGTTTTACAGCTGCCCTGACCATCCAGTAGGAGTTACCAAAGAGAGATGGCAACCATGCTAAGGTACAGTTATTTTTAGGTCCTTGCTACAGCAAGCTTGTAATTAACACAGTCATCTTAATTAATTACAAAAAATCTAATACAAGAGTAACCAGAGCTGGGTGCTGCCTGCAGTGCAGAGCAACATTTTCCAAACCTTTCATCCCCAGAGCTGTGCTCTCCTTACACAGCAACAGCAGCTGCCTTGCTTATAGGCCTGAGGGCCAGAGCAGTGAGCTGCTGCAAGCAGCAACGCTCACCAGCAGAGATGCAGCACCCACCACAGAAAGGACAGTAGAGATTCCCAGATGGGCTGTAGGAAATCAGTCCTTAAGCATGTGGTTTTAATGCCACCAGCAGCAAGTGCAAGTTAATGAGGCACGAGCCCTCCCTCCTCACAAGGTGACATGTACTATCCAAACTAGACAAAACAAGCCCAGATACCTGCATCCCCTCTCCTCCTCCCAGCCCTCCTTCTTCACCACAGGACAGAGGGGCCTCTGCTTCTGGCTCAGCCCTACCAGTGTTTGAACTCTGTAGAAAGCACCCTGGCTGAGCAGCAGCAGAAGACAGCACCTCTGTGAGCTATTACGGCTCCAGTCCCACAAGGCGTCCATTAAGAGTTTGTCTCTGAACTGGAGTTTTCTAGCAAAGAAGGGAACTGAAGGCCTCCATCACTGGAAAGCACCAATATTCTCTGAGATACCTTAGAGTAATACTGCTAGAATGAGAGTCCAACCTACATTTACATAATTCTTCTCTTATTGCCTCTGTAGTGTGTGGTATCAGTTTCCAATTTCTCAGAAGTATTATTCAATGGAATTTATGCAAAATGTTATCACTATGTTAGAGAGGCTTTCTTTTGAAATATTTGAAGCATCACAGTTTTGAAGTCCAATTTTTCATGGCCTGGCATGATTTTTGGGAGCTATAAAACAACACAAAATCCATATGAAAACTCCATCATCAACCCCATAACCATACAACTTCTGTACTACTTTTTTTTTTTTTTTTAGGAAAAGCAAAATATTACCATTGATGCCAAGACTCTCAAGGACTGGTGAAATTAATTTTGAAGGAGAAACAAAGTTCTGTTATTGCTGTTAAAAACAAAGTATAGATCCTTAGCAAATATTCTTAAATGACAACCTCTCTGCAACGTCAGAGTACCAAGGACAAGTACACTTACTTCAGGGCAACTGTACCACACGCTCAGAGCCTCAGCAGCTAGGTCGCTCTTTATGGAACATTAGCGACATCCTGACTCCCCACCGCGCCAGATCTTGGTTCAGTTGGCACATGAGCAACGTGACTGATGGAAGGCAGGTGCTGGATCTGTGTATATGCGCAGCCACTTGGGAAGAAACATTTGAGTATAATGGTCTCTGCTTACTCAGACGTCCTCTCAGTTCTTTTGGTTACTTGTTGGGCATAAAACTAGTAGGTCAAAATCATGACTAAGAGATTTCTCATCTCACCTGGATAATTTGGAAGCAATTTCCTACTTAGCTCTAAGGGAGTTGCAACTCTAATTAAGAGAGAATTGGAGGTACCCAGTGTCACTGTTCTCCATTTCAGCACTGGCTGAAAGAACATTAAGGCTGCCTGTGAATCTAATGTTTTGGGAAGCTGACGGACATATGTTTCATTTTTTGTCTATATGTGTGAGCTACATATGAAATTTTTTTGTGTGTGTTAGGCTAGAGGAGGGAGATGCACAATGTGATTACTGGGAGGATGCCAGGGCCACCACTGCAACTTTGGAACAGTTTACATTGAGACCCTGATAGCTGCTTTCAGCAACTTGCTTCATCCCATCCAAAGTGCCTCTTAAAGCCTCCAGGTACAGGACCTAATCCCTTCAAAGTCTTTATCCTAACAACACTATAATAAGCCAAGGAAAAGCTATTATACCCGCTATCTGCCTGGGAAACAGGTCCAGGGAGATTAAATGACTTCATCAGTGGCACAGAAAGCCTGTGGCAAAGCAGCCCAGGCCTCTTATTGCCATCCTTCTACAGAATTATTGAGGCTGGAATAGACCTCTGAGATCATCAAGTCCAACCTATGACCTAACACCACAACATCAACTAGACCATGTCACTAAGTAAGTGCCATGTCCAATCTTTCCTTAAACACCTCCAGGGATGGTGACTCCACCACTTCCCTGGGCAGTCCATTCCAGTGTTTAACCACCCTTCCCTGAGGAGGTGCTTCCTGATATCCAACCTAAACCTCTCCTGGCACAGCTTCAGGCCATGCCCTCTCGTCCTGTCACTAGTTGCCTGGGAGAAGAGCCTGACCACCACCTGACTACAACTTCCCTTCAGGTAGTTGTAGAGAGTGATAAGGTCCCCCCTAAGTTTCCTCTTCTCCAGGCTAAACAACTCCATCTCCCTCAGCCTCTCCTCATAAGATTTTCCCTCCAGTCTCTTCACTGGCCTCATCGCTCTTCTCTGGACCTGCTCCAGCACCTCAAGACCTTTCTTGAAGTGAAAGGGGCCCAGAACTGCACCCAGTACTCAAAGTGAGNTCCAAGCCATGGGCTGCCAGCTTCTCCAGGAGGATGCTGTGGGAGACTGTATCAAAGGCTTTGCTGAGGTCTAGGTAGACCACATCCACAGCCTTCCCCTCGTCTACCAGGCGAGTCACCCAGTCATAGAAGGAGATCAGACTGGTCAGGCAGGACCTTCCTTTCCTAAACCCATGTTGGCTGGGCCTGAGTCCCTAGTTGTCTTGTACGTGCCGCTTGATGGCACTCAGGATGATCCGCTCCGTAACCTTGCCAGGCATCGAGGTCAGGCTGACAGGCCTATAGTTCCCTGGATCCTCCTTCTGGCCCTTCTTGTGGACGCATGTCATCTGGGACCTCCCAGCGAGCCTGGACCAGTGATAAATGACAGAGAGTGGCTTCCTCTTCTTCAGCTACTGACTCCAAATCAAAGCTCACAACCTATTTCTAACAGCAGGAGTTATTTTCTACCCCTCAGACTTAAAAATTGAGAAACACACAGCTCAGGGTTACATCAGGCAGTTTTAGCCAGTATTAGCTGGCAAAGCTCAGGGGAATGGGCAGTGCAAGTGCAGCAATGCAAAAGATTTGACTAATGATCCCTATAAAAAATGAAGTGAAGGAGGCAATTTTCTATGAATTCCAGTTTGATTCCTCTTTCCTCAAACCCTTTCCGTCCTCACATAAAGCATAAAATTTCACTGCCTCCCTTTTTCACTTTTTATACTGTCCAGCTACCATATTTAGGTAGTAAATATTTACTGTTGTAACCAAATATTTTTAAGACACTGTTCTTCAATTTGTGCTTCATTGTTTAAGTGGAGTTTGACTGTCTGTAGCTCCAAAGGCATTAAAATAAACAACATCAAAAAAAACCCAAACAACAAAAAACACCAAAACAAAGCCCACAAAATTTCCCTTTATTTAATTGTAAAATAAATCAGAACACTTCCATAGGTCTATACTCTTAAGATTTAACTCTAAAACAACTATTAAAATTGGCTACAAATGCGAATTCATATAGCACTTTAGTGACTACAGATGTCAGTGAAGATCCTGGACCTAACAGTAACTGTCGAAACAAACCAGTCTCACACGGTCCCTGGTGCTGAGAGTGTTCATCTGTGAATTTAGATTCATCTGAAAGCTCTCAGGCGGGGAGGATCTCTAAGGAAATAAAGCTCTATAGCACTGGGGGATTGTTGTTAGTTTTGAACTCGCTTTGTTTATTCCTATGCAGTAATAGCTAAAACAATTTTTCTACTACTAATTTGCAGAGGGGGACTTCTACTGATCATACTTAGAGCTTTTTGCTTTCTGGAGGGATTTGCTAGTTCCTAGTTTTCTGTTAATGAGATTCTAACCACACAGGATTTTATTTCAGCAGTAGGTCAGTTTAGCCAAAACTAGTACAAAAATTTTCTTAACAATCAGTTTGACTATATGCAGTTTGACATGGTCCTAACAAAATCCAGCCTAACCAAAGAGAGCAGACTAAAATCCTGTGCCAGCCTATTTACATGGCATCTCTCAAAGAAATTAGTATCTAAACTCCTTAAAGTTCTGGGCCTTCCAGGTTTGTGTGCGTAACTCTACAAACTTACAATAGTACAGCCCTAACAGTTGTGTGAGGACAATTACATTTCTGTTTGGGAATATATAGATGCATGTGTCTAGAACTCAGGAGACATTAGCTATCCATCCCAATACCCCCTACCCAAATTTTTGCTTTTTCCATAGTGAAATGGGAGAGTGTCAAATGACAGGTCCTGTTACTCTTTCAAAACCACACCCTAATTCTGTCAGGAGAGGTTCAGAAAAGAGACGACTTATTTTAATGCTCACGTAAAATAAAATGTCCTTCAGAATTAGATTCTGAGCCTTCTTGCAAGTAAATAACGATGTTCTCTGCCTGTAAGGTGAGAGGACTCTTCAAAAGTAAACCCTGACTAGAGAGTATGACCTACCCAATTCTGAGATAGAAGCACCTCAGCAAGGTAATTTGCTTTTCAGGTCACTTGCACACTAATTTTACATATTTCAGATTTCAAACTGACCTTCCTCCCTCTAGTTATTAACTAGCTTATTTTAATAGGCTGTTTGTCCCTTTTTTTTATTCTATTAATCTCACTTTGAAAAGGAAAAAAAGTAAAAAAGCTGCTCTATGGGAGTAAAGAAAGTAATGATACTATAAAACTGGTTGGGGTGAAAAGGTAATTAGGTTGATAGAAGAGAATCGCTGCTGGGCTAGTGGACATTTGCATACTTGGGGGTGGAGGGATTTTCAGACTACAGAAAGATGTTTTCAGTCTCTGAGGTAACAAAGAGGGAGCTGAATTAACTCTCAACAAGAGCAAACAGGCTTCCCTCACTAGCAGGGAACCATCAGTGCTTTAACAGAGATGTTGTTCTTAACTGTGTTTTTCAGTGCTACATCTGAGCCCTTCAGTATTCGGTAAAGATGCGACTATTGCCAATTAAATGGCTAAAGGCTTTATCTTAAACTCATTCCACTCTATGACTATCAATTTTAAAACGATTTCTCATGCTATTCGTAATAATTCAGTAGTAATGAGTAATAGTGAATTGATGGTAGGAAAAAACCCACACATATAAAAAGAATTAGCATTTGAGATGTCTTAATTCTGTAAAGATAGTTCTGCTTTGAACACATTTCTGTTCCCAAATGTGATTTTCATGTACTACCAGCAATATTCTACAAGGATTCTCCTTTATTACAAAATATTTACTCTGATCACCAGCCAAAGAACAATATCCTACACTTTAATGTCCTGGGAACACAATTAATTAAATATTCCCACCAGTTTATTACCACTGCATTGACCATCTGGTGTGCTAAATATACACACAGAGGAAAAATAGAGGAACCTGAAGACATCATCTTTAATTTGATCATCATTTGTTAAGCTAGTAATGGCTGACTGATTTATCTTCTCCAGTATCTTCTGTTGAAGCCAAATGAGTATTACTTAAAGGGCCTGAAGCATCTGAATTCTGAATCAAGCCAATTAGTTCAACTAAATGATTTTTGTGACAAACATAAGAATTCGCCAGAAAGGGTTGCGTTTTTTCCATAATTTCCCTATATTGGAGCCTTCACAACAACCAGTGGCAGTGACTCAGGCAGGGTTTCTGTTAGTCACAGAAGTAACACAAGGCAGGATTCCTTTTCTGGAATGTCAATACTAAAGACTTTTTTCAATCCTTTCGCCTTGCTGTCAGCTTTTGCAAAGGCTGAGGCTTAAGAAAAAGTCAACAGAATGCAGAGATACTGATACATGTGTTAACCACTGACCACGCTTTGCAGAGTAGTCTGTGGATTTGCTTGGTGGATGACTAAGGGTTAGATGGCTCAGGATCTTAGTGTATACATCTTATGCTCACAAATTAAACACTCAGAACTACACTATAGAAGCCAACTCTCTAACACATGCTAGTGTTAAGTGATCATCTATCCAAAAAAGCACCTGCACACACAAACTAATTCTACCATGTCTTTAGATCCTAGTTGACCAGTCTCATCTTCACGTTTAACTGAACAAAAGAAAAGTTTTTCACCTTCATTAGGTGAAAGAATACAAGCTGCTTTTTCTTTTCCTCTTAGTTATTTGATGTTTCTCAATCTGTTAACCTTTAGTGTCTGCATTATGATGTGGGTTAAAGGCAACAAAACTGTCACAGAGGTGAGTTCTGTGATCTGATTTGGTCACAAACCGATTACTATCTCAAGTCAGTTGAATTTAGATTAAATGCAGCACTCAGCATGGGTTACCAATTCAAATAGATTCAAAGGTGTACATGAGTGAACATACAGTTACAAAAACATATCAAGAATTTTGCTTTAAAAAGTTCCTTATGCTCCATCAGCCCTGTACTCTTTTTTTTTAAATCTAGTTCATTTGAACTGATGTGGTCTTCAACTCCTGAGAGCATTTTACTCCTGCTCAATGCAAGGTGCACTAGTAGGAGCCTTTCTCCAGTTACTAAAGCTCTGTCTTGCACACTGAGGTTACCTTATACACCTGGAACAATCACACAAAGACTGACCGTCACAGGAAGAGTTGCGTTTTTTCTCCCTAGAAAACTTTACTAAAGGAATTTTAATTTGTAAACAGGATAGTATTTGTACTGGGCATTAAAAAAAAAAAAAATAGATTCAACAGCATAATCAAATCCTGGATAACACAAAGCCTTTATTTTTCTTATACAAAGCTACGGATCTGAAATCAGGGAAAGAGAAAAGTGACTGAAAACTGAAACAACACTGGATTAAAGAAGAAAATTACCCAAGCGTACCTGGCTGTGGGAGAGGGAAAACCTAACAGAAGAAAGCTTCACTGAGTGCTTCAGTGAGATGTGTGTGAAACAACTCAAGAATAAAACAATAAATACACTGAAAATGCAGTCGGTATCATTGCTGTCATTTTCCTCTCCATATTGGAAGAAAAACAAGAAACACAATCTGTCTCGGAAACTATAAAGGAAAGATATGAACACCAAACATGCTGCTAGATAAATGTTTCAAAAATGCAGAACGCTAAAGCCAGAGTACATTTGAACAAGCCAATGATGTTAAACATCCTGGTCTACCCAATATTCCAGATTCACAAACCTTTATTCTCATCCTCTAGAGCAATCACTACAGATACAGGTCAGTGAAAATGGTCAGCTTCAAACAAAGTCCCAAGTCCTATTTCTGTACTTGAAGTTCATGCTGATGTGGTATGTTATGGTTAGACTTCACCTATGTTTCTCATGCAGAGGAATAAAAGCAGCCACTAACTTTCTGTGTAGGATCACAGATTATACCCTAAGGAAGGAACAGGCAGCAGCTGGGCAGGGGGTGGGAGGGAAGAATCAGGGGAGCGTTTGAGTCAGCCATTCCCAATTCACTGACTCACGTAGTGGTGCAGAAGAAACTGCTGTAATCTGTGGCTGGATGCAGTCAGTTAAAAGTTAACTCCGGTACAGAGGAATGAAGAAACTCTCAAAGGAATGGTAAGATTGATAAGCTTTCCCTGCTTTTAAGTAATATTTTTTTGTTTCAAGGACTTTTCCTGTGCCTGTCTTTTGAGAGACCCAAATTAAAACCTAGGAGGAGGCTTGGGGGCTTTCCATTTGCCTCTAAATTACTTCACAGCATTCTTGTTGCATTTTAAAATGAAATCAACCATTAATTTACTCTCTTTTTTTTAATTAAAAAGTCCCAGCAACAATAAAACAGCTGAAAGAAAGTCACATTTCCATTAGCAGTGAAATGTTCTCGTAGCTTTGCAACTATTTTTTACAACTATTCAGTGGCAGTTTCATCACAACTGAACTACTTGGTCAAGAGAACTGCATTGAACGTTTCATCCCACCTATTCATAACTTAAACAGCAGTCACACAGTATGTGGAAGTGTTAGGAGAGAATAGCAAAAGTATCTGCATGGAAAGCTAAACTTTAATCCTTACTTCTCATGAAACGTTAGGTTCTTGAAGAGCTTCCATGAAACGCAGTTACTGCTACTATTTACAAGTGACCGTGTCCTTATCATAGGTGCTCCATCTTCCCATAGTGTTATGATTCATATGCAATGTATTTTCTCCCCAGTGTCAACATCCATCAACTACTGAAACTGGATTCCATTTAACCAGCCACATATATTAGAGCAAAAAAAAGGAAACCTCCTATTTCAAGTGCTCATTGAATGAAAAAAAAAACCAACTAAACAACAAAAAACTCTAGAACTTTTTGTATATAAAAAGCAGAGTTTTAAAGACCGTTTAAGGAAGATCTTTAAGACTACTTTGACAAATAAATGAGAAAACTAATGTGAATTCATTAAATACTACCTAACAGAAAATTATATGAACCATATTAAACCATGTTTTGAACACTTTGGGTGTGCAAAATCACAACCATCATTCCTAAACTCTTCAGACTGCCCATCCTCATGGGATCACTGATAATCTTGTAGTTTCTCCTTAGACTATGCTCCCATCTTTATCTTACCATTTGTCTTTCTCTCAAAACTCTGCGATTTTTTTATCTTACCATCTTTGCTTCACACAAAAACCTACGTTTAAACCATGTTTCCAGAACCCTTAGTGTGATTTCAGAAGCCTACAGACATACTCTGTGGATCAGTGCTGAGGCTGAGAGACGGTATCTGATTTTCTAATTTAGTTGAGGTTGATTTAAATCAATGTTGTGCACACCTGTACACTCACAAATTACTACAGTCCAGAAATTGACCTTCAATATTGCTTTTTTTCTCCCAAAATAAATCCATAAACTTCTACTAATTCAGTAAAGACCAGTTTATGTTGGTTGATTTTTTAGTCGTGTTGCACTCCAGAGACTGCTTTTTGCTATTTCTTAAAATGTCTGGACACTTTGCTGAAAAACTCTGAGTTGCATCATTATAAGCAGTCCAGCCCTTGGGTTCTCTAGATAAATGGAAACCCTCTCCTCCATATCTGCTGAGTGAGTATTGCTATTTTGCTTAGCGTTCATCTGAAGCTTGGAAGTGTTACAATAGTTCAAAAGTAATCACTTGTTCCTCATCATCTTTTTTGGAAAAAAAAAAAAAGTCATTAGGATTAAGGAGAAAAATCTGAGATTTAAAGCTATGCTATGCTTCAAAAGTTGAAGACTTAATCGAAATTTGAACTGTCCATTTATCATCAAAGTGAGAAGAAGAATTTGATGAAACTCACATTTGGGACAAAGCAATTCATTCACAATCAACCATAAAGTCCTGTTCATATTAACAAAGTCAGATCATTGAAGCATTCCCATTTCCTACCCCTAAAGCTACTCCTCAAGCTCTCTGTCCTTCCGTCTCTGTTACAGCCCTTGAAGAGCAAAGTATTATCTCTTGCTATTGCGGTTGGGGTACAGATACATACTTAGGTTTAGAAGCAAATGTTATTCATGCAGTTTGTTTCCATAAAAAAAAGCTAAATAACTTTTTACAATTCCCAGCTAAATACAGGGAATTCAATCCACCTGTCCACAAGAAATTCAGCCTACCTACAGCAAAATTCAATGCATTGATGGAGCTTTTTTTTTGTTTGTTTGTTTGTTTTTTAATTGCCCTGACTCCTGTTATCCTTTTTCACTTGAGTCATCACTCTGGTGCCAGCGCTGTAACTCAGGCCTGGCACAACAGGTTTCAGACGTACAATTCTTCAAACGCTACTGGGGACCTCGTCCGTGGCACAGGGGAGCATGATGACGCACCAAAGAGAGGAGGAAATGTGCAGGGCTGTAACCAGTTCCCTAGGTAACAGAGATACTATTAAAAGAGAAAGTGGGACTACAGTGGCAAGTAAATAAATGCACACAATAAAGGCCCCCAAGCATGACTAACTTTCCTAGATACTGCAGAGAATACAGAGAGGCAGGGCGTGTAAATTCATGCACCTTGTATCTGTGAGGAAACAGAACAATTCCTCACCAATTAGAAGGTCAAATAATACCCTCATTCACAAGTTCCTTTTAGGCAGCCAGGAACACTCTGCCTCCAGCCTTTTTCCTCTTGTCTCACCACTACTTTCCCAACTCTTTTTCACATTACAAACAGCTCCTAAGCAACAGGAGATTTGCAGAGAATGAGTCATTCTCATGTGGCTGATAGGCTGAGTGCTGGGTGCAGATTAGTGGCCTGGCAAAGCACAGCCCCACAGTCACTGTGCTTCCGGACAACCAGCATGGTAAAATGCTGCAAAACTTAGTAAATGTTAAGTGCTTTAAAACCTAAGTCATGCCTTTTAATTCTCACAGAAAGATGAGTATCCCAGAAAGAAGACTGATACATGTTAGGCGCGCGGTTGACACATAGCATTAAGCATTCCATATCATTAAAGTATTCCCTTGAAGTTAACTGGCCAATAATTAAATTAGATTTTATTTAGATGGCAATATGAAATCCTTAGGCTTTGGACTGATAGTAAAAATTCAGGGAACTAAAAAAGAAGGGAGTATGGCATAATCGTGCAGGGTCAGTCAGTTCCCAATGTAAGCAACAGATTTTGACGTAACTGGGGGTGTTTCTGGCAGCAGACATCCTTCTAACAGAGGTTTTACTCACTTTTTTTTTTTTTCTTTTCCTGACAGAATAATGGAAAACAGAACATTTATCTGGAAAAGGCCTCAGGAGTTCATCTTGCCCATTCCCATTTCTGCAGTCAGGACTGACTTCTGTGATTCTCTGACTTCTACTGCAGATCTGAAACAGGTTTGTCTGCCTCAGCTTTATCTGTATTTTTCCCTCAATGATGTTGGTATCAGACATTTTGATGGTTCATTTACCACTTCTAACTCAAGTAAAGCTCCTAGTGCACCAGACAGAGCCATTAATCCTTGCAAGTCGGCTTTGCACTATTTAGTGTTAGGGCTCCTAAGTGAGGACTTGGCCATAGCATAGCTCTAAACATTGGTCCCTCAATCATGAATCAGCCAAGGGACAAGAATATCTAGAAAAGAAAGAGTTTTGAATTGTGAATATGAAGAATCTTTACTCCTGCATGAAAACCTTAACAGCACGCTCTTTATTTTATCCATGAAGTCCTACACCAGCTGAACACCTATAGAGAAATTCAGTACAGGAAATGAACAGAAGTCATTTTGTTTGCTAAGTTCAGTAGGAAATCACATTGGCTCTGGAGGAACTGTCCACAAAATCTTTTGCAAAGTACATTTTAACCTGTGAAGTGAACTGTTCAAACCAAAGCAAAAATCTCTCATTGCTTGTTCTCTTTAAAACCAAGTTGAATCAGTTTCTTAATCCTAAATAGATCGGCTAACTTCCTAAAAAAAAAAAAAAATACTCATAAAACCATCAAAATTTGCAGTACCTGCTGTCTGTGAATATTTAAATGAGCTAACTGAGACAAATATTATCAGAAAGATAAAGTACAAAATTATTGGGAAAACAGATTTTAAAGCTTGATTCCAGTGTCCAAACTGGGGAGAAAATCACAGAATTAATCCATCTTAAATGAACAGATTACATTTCAGTTTTTTCTCCGTCGTATTCAAAATAAAAACAACTAGCAGGTTGTGAGTAATGCACTGAATAACAATTCTCAGAGATTATTTTTAAATTATTTAAAAAAAAAAAATGTTAGATGCTCAGACTTCTCATAGGCAAATCCAAATTGAAAAGTCAAAGAAATAATAAACTGTGAAGTATTGATTCACTTCAAAATCATAACAGTTACTAGTGCAAGACTTTGCTATGGAGACCATCTAGAAGAGGCTGAAATAATTCCAGATATATGTATGCATGAATATACATGTGTATGTATGTATGTATGTATGTATCTCAAAATCAGTGACCATCAGAGCCCAGGGAGAAGACACTAGTCATTAGATTATTCTCCCACAAACAAAAACATAATGCTCTAAGATCAGTGAGTTATCAGTTCAAACAGTTAAATGAAGGCTAGATTCCAAATAAAACACCTGAACATCACCAAACCAGTTCTTGTAATTCAAACAAACTTATAATGGCTCAAAAGAGTAAACTGTCATCATGGTTCAACCTCTGCTGGCAGAGGCTCCTTTCCTCCAGACTAGGGGAAACGGCTTGAAGTTGCACCAGGGGAGGTTTAGATTAGATGTTAGGAAGAATTTCCTTACTGAAAGAGTGGTCAGGCACTGGAATGGGCTGCCCAGGGAGGTGGTGGAGTCATCATCCCTGGAGGTATTCCAAAACCATGTAGATGAGGACATGCTTTAGTGGGATGGTGAGGGGGTTTGTTGGTTTGGGGATTTTGGGGGGTTTGGTTATGGTTTGTTTTTTTGGGTTTTTTTTAGGGGGGTTGGAGGTTGGACATGGTGATCTTAGAGGTCTTTTCAAGAAAAAACAAAACCCAAACAAAACAAAAAAACCCTCTACTTGAATTAATTCAATTTGTATCAATAACTGCTAAATCCAATTTAGGATGAAGTGTATGTTTGGTAATTACACTAATTTCACCCTGCTGCCACATCCACTTTATCCAAGTAGATGAAACGCAATCTGTAACTTGCAGAAAAACTGATTTTATCAGCAATCTCATCTTCTGGGGTGTTGCTAATTTTAAAGGTTTCCTTGCTATTTATTTTGCTCATACGCTCTTTATATAAAGTCACTAAAGACTAACAAAGATTCTTAAGTCTTTCATGAGTCAAAAGAACAACATACAGCTTCCAGTAACAAACCAGTGATTAATACAACTTCACCCATACTCATCCAGCCACATGTAGTTAAAGCAGATTTATTTTTTACTTTATGCTCGCTTAGGGAAGTAAACACCACACACACAAAAAAAAAAAAAAAAAAAAAAAAAAGATTCAACATCTTTTAACAAGGGATCACCTGTCTAGTTTTTGACTCCACTCTTTCATTCTGTTATCATCTTCTCTGGATAAAGCTGTACCAAATTCACAGTTTCTCTACAGAATCAGGACCTTACAAATACCAAAACATCTGAGTTATTGCATAGTATCACAGCTTTTTAAAAAATAAATGCAAGTGTTTACTAGTTGCAACACCTGTGTTGCATTCACACAAATAGCAGCGGCCATTCTATGTAATGCACTGTCTGTGCATGTGTGAATTAGTACCAATGCTTCTGCAAGGAGCTTGAAACCAGCATAAGAGAACAGTTTGTAAGTGGCTATTGATATCTTGAGACCACATAACTATGTTTTATGGCAAAATTCCAGAGAACCTGCTACATACTTCTATATACAGTCTGCCTGAATGATACTGCAATGATAAAGAACCTTCGAATGCTCTTTGCTAAACATTTTTTCTAATTAACATTTTGACTAACATTTCATGAGATTAAATAGATCTGAAGGGCCATATTTTTCTGAAAAATCCTCTTTTTCAGAAGTTGCAGTACCACTTGTACATTTTTTTTTCTTTACTGAAAAAACTTCACCTCAGCCTTTAATCTTGCACACGCAGTTTTTCATCTAGAACTAGAGACATTATTTACCTACCTACTTGATGGCATGTGTGGGCACTTCAGAGATTTTTCTTGAATTCTGTAAGATTATTCTCCTATCATCATAAAGGAAAAGCGGCCAATCTGACACAGGTATTTTACTTGTGAGAAATACCTTGATGAATTGCATTTAATCTGAAAAGCTTTCTAATCATGTAAATTCAGAACATTCTGTCAAGCAGATATGCCTAAATCACACATTTGGTTTAACTCATACTGAAAAAAAACTCCAGCAATTGAAGTGCTCTGTCATCATCTTAAGAAAGCGATTATAGTAAAATACTATGTCACAATGCCACGATCTATCAGGAGATGTCCAAGGGGCCTTTAATAGTAGTGTATAACTCCATCCTATCATTTTAGATGTCCTGTGATGTAATTAGAGACAACTGTCAATGTCCAAAAGGAAAGAACATTTTTGTTTGATTCAGTTATAAGAAGCAGCAAATAAAGCAAGCATCAAACTGTCCTGACTGTACCCATTAAACACAGGTACACTTTCCAGAATGTGTAACCTCATACGACTGTACTGAGTTAAACAAAAGAAAGAAGAGGCAAGTCCGAGCCTGCTAATTCTTGCTTTTATTGACTTGTAAATTATTACTCTGGAGATAGGTATTGGGCTCACTCACAAATTTCTCCGTGGTACACACCACAGAAGGAAATACAGGTTTCAGTAAAGGTGCCAAAAGAAGTGTATTAGTAATGGCTTGCTGTATTTTTATCATTTCTGCGGTAGTTTGCTTGGAAAAAAATGCATCAAAGCAGGAGAAATGCTCAGTCCACTGGCTTATTTATTTATGGTACAAACACTAAAGGTGTGTTACTGTACTTCTTCACTTTGTATACAATTTCTGCCTTTTCTGTGGTTAAGGTCCGCAATGAATTTTTATTGATACCAAGACTGAGTCTTATCCCTTCTACTGGTCCAAAACACCAGCAGTGTTCAAAATTACTCCATTTATTCCCTGGTTTATTATGTCATTCATTAAGAATCAACCTTTGCAGACTATACAGGAAATTGTTCTATGAGGTGCCAAACCAATAAAGCCTTGCTTCATATCCCAAATTGCTACATCTCTCCCTAGTCACCAAAAGGCCTCTACCTTACCTGCCTTACCATCTTGCAAGACTTGTTAACTTGCTAATAATATCTTCTGCTACATCCATTAGCTCATCTCCACCCTTCTGCCTTCTAGGGAGTGTCAGGACATTT
The DNA here is from genome assembly GCA_013396935.1 of Baryphthengus martii. Classification (NCBI taxonomy): domain Eukaryota; kingdom Metazoa; phylum Chordata; class Aves; order Coraciiformes; family Momotidae; genus Baryphthengus; species Baryphthengus martii. Next base: position 244,846 of record VWZK01007245.1, read on the forward strand.
TCTGGTGTGATGAACACTCTCGTGTACAGCCAACCACAGTAACCTGAGCTTCTCTTTCCAACTTTTCCACAGCTGGCAAGAATAATTTGGGCCTCACCTATCCACCTGCTGACTTTCCAACAGCTTTTATGAATTTCTATCCATGAGGTCTTTACCACTCTATCAAGTTGAGCAAAACAATAAAGAGGCAATCACACAAATTGCATTTCCTTGGAAAGGCAGGCCAAGGTCAGCACCATTTAAAAGCCACTTTTCAGCCTCTGCTTTTGCTACTGTTATTCAAACGCCGTTATGCCTCAGTCATGTCAGTGGCTCTCAGTAGAGGAAGACACTGCTCATTTTACATAGAAATGTATAACAAATGAGCAGGCAATCATTCAGCTGTCAAGGGAATAGGCTGCTTTTCTTCTTTTCTTCTCCATTCAGTCACTCAACCGCCTTGAATTAAATAAGAACATGGAAAATGCAGGGTGCTTTGAAAGCACAAATAAAAGCATCCACTACAAATGTTTGTGTTGATTTAAATTCAGAGTAAAATTTGAAGCATTTTTTTTTTCCTGAAAATCCACATATATGGTTAATGAATAATAATAATATGGAGTACAAACATACTTCCATTACGAAATATCCAACTGGAAGAGTGTGATAGAACAGTTCAATTCTAAATACTCAAAATATTTTGAATCTTCTTACAAAAGTCAACTCCAATGGGCTTCCATCTTCACCATAGACTCATATAGCAAAACAGTAGTTGAAGTTTATTGTGCTTGCTTATATTACTGACTAACCATTCTCATGCAACCAGTTTGATGATAGATTTTAAGGTTCTTTTGGGATTAATTTTCTAATATCTCTTTCAAAAGTGTACACATTTTTCGTTTTGTTTTAACATCTTCCAAGTATTTTATAAATCTTAGGGGAAAAAAGTGAATAGCTCATATACAAAAGACCTTTAGCTGAAAAAAAAGTTTGTGGCTTCAAAGTTAGTTCACTTTATAGCAGCTGAAGAGCTGCTGCAGAATTAATACAGCAAACATACCAGTCTTCAAGCACTATTATGAAGAGCTTTGTAATTTCTTAAGTCAGAGTAATTGGTGTGAGAAAAAAAAAAAAAGCTGATAGAATAGAAAGAAATTGGGGAGAGAAAAGAACCCTGAGGAATAAATTACTTCTAACATACTTTCTCCAGTTTCCTCCCCCACAAATTCTTCCCGTAGAAAACAAAGAGGGAGAACTAGTGATGCTTCATTTCATTATTATCTACCAATAGCACCCAAAAGCTAGAATTTCTTTAGGACAGTAGTTCAAAGTTAGCCTTGCTGCAGGTCCTCACTGATTCAGTTGCACAACAGATTTCCTGGCAAGGTAAATGTGGAAGTTACAGATGGAGAGTCGTACTAACTGGTATGTGCTGTGAGGTAAGGGCTCCTTAATTAAGAAATCTACTATGATTCTGTGATTCTAAACAGCCTCTGGAAGCAGATCTCTAGAGAAAATCTGCAGCAGAAAAAAAACCTATGTAGCTTTTTAAGAGCTTCTCATTGGGCAAACGACTCATAACAGGTAACACGCCTTTTGTGACAAGTTCAGAGGTTTACAAAAGAGTAAGTTCGTTAAAAAAAATCAGTTTCAGATTTCCTTTAAATTTTATCTATTAGTGCCTATTGGAGACCATTCTCTAAACTGAAAAAATCTTTCTGAATTATTTATTACAAAAAGTACTGGCTATGAAATCTATACCTTCTTACACACCGCCTTTCTTCTGTTACATTCATGATACAGGCAGCCCAAATGTATTTCGGCCCATGGTTCATTTACTATTAGGGGCAAATCCAGATCCTCAGGCTTGGCTGATTATTTTGTGTAACTTGTGAACGTCCAAGTAAAACCTCTTAAGATCAACAAAAGAGTAAATATCCTTCAGCAGTAGCTATCGCAGGATGAACAGTTCTGTACAGTGAGATTCCTAGCATTATGTTTGTAAACTTTGCAAATATTTAACTCTCATCCAATCTGGCACAAATTCTGAACAATGAGACACCCTGACTCACCACATCTATAACACGGATAAGTCCCTGTTTTCTTGTTTGCTTAGCCTGTTAGCTTGTAAGGGCAGAGAGCACCTCTTGCAATATTTGTACATGATCAAGTAGAGCAGAGATTCTAAACTCTACTACAATACCAAACACTAACAGTTTTAATGTGGATCTGTTGTTCCTTTCAAGTAAATATGGAAATTAAAGGAACACCCAAAGCTCTATCTCAGCTGCACTAATCCTGTGAAAGCAATGACTCACCTAGTAATAGCTTTCCATAAATTAGGCAGCTAAAAATGGGTAGGAAGCGTGAAACCATTAACACTTCCTATAGTGTAAATTCTCTCACTGCATGTGAAGAAAATCCATGGCAGTAAAAATAAAAGAGATGAAGGTGTCAGCACCCGTCATGTTTAGATACGTTGTTAATAATTCAAATCTTCCTCCTTTGGAGCGTATGGTTTCAGAATGAATCATTCTCTATTTCCTTTTTCAAATGAAAACTGAGGTTTTGTTGCTCACTAATTCCGTATGTTTTCTTCTCAGCTGTTAAAAGAGAAGAAATTAATATAGCTAATTGTGTGTGTTGCCAGCATCATCTCATAGTAGTACCCTACTGGAGCAATGGAGCATCTTCCACGCTTCAGCACTGGAATGGAAATGATTGGTGGAAAATTTAATGTACAAAAGAAAAGCCATACATAGCTCTGGGAAACACAAAGAGATAGAAGAGAAGGAGACACTTGCACTTTTGTACCCATGAATGGTCTTTGGGTGTAGCGCTTCCTTTAACTCCACAGAGCTGGTCTGTTGCTCTGGGCCTGACAGAACTGCACGTGCCAAAAGGGCACCACTGTGATTACTGCTTTGTAAAAGTGGAACGTGGTAAAATAAAGGTTGAAAACTGAGATTTCAGGACCGGTATCTAAACTTAGCTGCTGAACTAAGACAGGTGGTAAAAAAAATAATAATTAAAAAAAAAAGGTACCTTTGTTCAACATCCTGGTTTATTGCTTTTGAAGGAATTAAGGAATTTGCTAATTATGAGGTGCAAGTCTACCAGCCTTATATACACACATCTGTAGAGGACCAGATTGTAATGAATAAGCAGCAATTGTTGCAGAGTTTGGTTATGCTCCACAACTCCAAATATCTATTTTAGATACTGAAAGGAAAAGATACAACGGTGATGCCAGAGACAAAGTGCACAATGACAGAAAGGACTATAACAGACCCATTCTCTAGAAAAGGCAGGAGAAGCACAGGCCTCATACTCAGAGCTGGCAAAGACCGCAACATTCTGACAGTTCTCAACATATTCTGTAAGTCACCCAATTGCTGCTGCCATTCAGTTACTGCTTCTAAACTTTGTTGGCATCCCATTATCAAGAATTCTGAATATAAAATATTCAGATCAAGGTCTCTTATCTTCTCATTTCTACATAGGTACATTAATAAAATTTCTAATCAAAACCATTGGTTCTATCCAACCCAATCTTTTTGCACCTAGTTCTCATCTCTTTTTGTTTCTCTGGTCTATACTACATCAAATTAAACAAGATCTCAGAAGAGAATAGACAATAGAATTTTTTACTCATGTTGCTCTACTCTTTGTGGGCTATGCACCCACTGGAATCTATTCCCTTATCTAATTCTTTCTCATCTTAGGGACAGACAAGAGAGACTACTGCTCTTGCAGCTGCTGTAGAACAAGCAAAAAGAATTTCTAGTTTAAAGTGAAGCTAGAAAGGCTTACAATTTTATTTTTAATTAAGTTAAATATATTTAATTTGAAGTCGCTAGAAATGATAAAGTTCTTACATTAGTTCAGCCACTTTTGGAAATTAAAAAAAAAACCAACAAAAAACAAACAAACCACAAAACACAGGCAGCATTAATGAGGAGAGAGGTCTGGGAGATGAGGACCTACCAGGGCCTTAATCCCTCCCTTGCCCCATCTGGTAACCACACCTCTCTCATAGCATACTGTCACAGGAAAGACACTGCACTTTTAAACACACTCCAGTATTGATCACCTCTCTATCAGATCATCAATACAGAGGTGCCCCACCTATGCAAACTTCTCTTGCCTCCAGTCACGATATAAACCTACTGCCTTTTTCAAAATAAACTGTAGAAGAAAGAAGAGCAGGTTATTTCTTAAGAATTGTGAAAAGGCAAATAAGAAACTGACCCAAGACAGAAGGTGAGCAGTTGTTGCTAAGAAGGACAGGCAACAAACTTTGGGTTCCCAATGTGGACATTGCTGTCAATCCAGGAGACAAATTCCAGGTTTGTGGAGATGTAATCGACCAAACATACAGAGAAATAAACCAGAGGGGCAAACAGCAACACCTACAAATAGTTCCAGTCGGCCAAGTGTCTCTCAGTAGATCCAACATTTACTTTACAACTAGCACAGGTGAACTTCCTGGTGCATATAAAGCACTGGCACAAAGTCCCCTTGGACTTCTGCTTTGTGGTGGAACTGGAGGAAGGATGGGTGACTAAACGGAAGAAATGAGGTGCAGCTTCTGCTCTGCCACCCACAGAAACCCAGCACAGCCCTGGATAAAGTCACCTGATCCCAGTTTCCTGAGAGGCATCTCAAATGTCTGATTCCCATTGATGTCTATGCGACTGAGAGTGAGATCTTGGAGGTTCCGGTTCTGTGCCTTAGCTTTAGTCCTCTCCCTCTATTTCTGCAGCAATGAAGGCACACAGACACCTGTAAGCAGTACACAGGACCTTTGATAATAGTAACACACATAAAAGATTTTCCAAAATTCTTCACTCATGAACCTTCCCTAGTTCATCAGAAGGGTTTCAGCCTTCTTATTCTGTTTGATAAATCCATATATTTTTGACCCTAGCAGGACCTAATCAGACTATTAAAATCACTTTAAGAGTTATTACATCAGCCTTGCGTCAGTCTGAGAGGGTCTGGTTGCACTACAAGGTGCATTAGGCTGTAGTTAACCAGCACAGAGCACTGCAACAGAGCACAATTCAGGGCTGCAACTCCAAGGCTACCTCAACACCGCAGAAGTGGAGGCTGTGCCAGGCATGAGGAAAGAAATCCCTGTGCCCCCTAATAGCCCTTTAGCTACAACATATAATCTCAAGTACTTAGCTAGCCATCTAACTATACTTTATCTCCAACAAAAAAAAAACAACAAAAAAGCAAACAAAACACCACTCTTTCCTACTTCCCTCTTTTATATTTGAATGTACTGTTTTCTCCAGGTATTTTTTTTTACTTTGACATAATCCATTAACTTCATGTGCTTTGATCTTTCCATAGGAAATTTATTTTCTGTCTTCAAAAAGATCTTTTCTAGCGAGAAGATACTTTCTCCAGTCCATAGCTTCTGCTCCCTTCACATGTCACAGCAGGGCTGCCTTTTTTTCTCCCTTCTTTATTTTCTTTTAAAAGAATTATTAACTTTGAAGAAATCAAATTTCAAACTAGAAACAAGCCAAGCGAGTTTATTCCCGATGGCACAAAATGTGGCCTCTGATGAAAAATCTAGACAGACATTGCGCATACACTGCTGCAGCAAATTTGCTCCACTGAAGGTTCTGTAAGGCAGAGCAGTTACAGGAGAGCAAAGATAGTCAAAGGTAGTCAGAGTTAGTCATAGATCAAAGGTGAGGATGGATGCAAAAAGAAAGAGCAAGGAAGAGATTGTTATGTTTTTCCCCAGTAACCAACTTCACATGACCCTCACTGGACCAGAACATCTTTCCTTCTACCAGCTTTTATAACCCGTTGCTCCTCTATTTTGTTCATTCCCCCACCTAAAAGCTCTGTCTTGCAGACAAGTCTTTTTCAAGGGAAACCTCTCACTCTCATCTTCAAGGAGTTTTCAACCTTATGAACTCATTTGAACTTCCAAATGACTGTATGCTTGCTTGATCAATGTTGCTGCTTTGCCCTGGTGTACCAGACGTGCGAGACCCAGGGCCCAGGCGCCGTTTGCACATTACTCTTGATTTCAGCTAACTCTGTATAGCTAATACAGGGCTACTGCTATATATGCCAAAAAAGTTTGCTTTACTTACATGTATATTACAGACTGGGGACAAGGAGGAATGAGAAAGATGCTAGATGCATCCTCTTCTACTTTTGACTTTTATGAACAGGCTAGTTCAATAGCCACACGCTGTCCCTCTATGAAATGTATTCTCTGCTCCTCTGATGCTATAGACACATGACTTAAAATAGTTGTTACTGGTTTGTTGTCATTAAACTTGCTATACAGGATACCACCACACTGAGAAGATAAGCACCAACAAACTACTTCTGGGAAGAAACGAGTAGTCTTCAAAGTCAGATTGCCTCGACCGGGGCAAAAGCCACCTGAGTGGACTGGAGATGAGGCCCCAGAATCAACAGGCTGAATTCCAACATTTTAATTTGTCAAACCACTTCTTCATTTTAAATAAACAAAAATTGCCTACCCCAAAACCAACCCATCTAATGCACACACATGCAAAAAATAACGGCCTCTCAGGATTTCATTTCTAAAGACAGAGCAAACTGACAAGTTGTCAAACAGAATATGCTTTGCATCGTAACGCTCATATGCAGAATAGCTCTTGCACAGCATCATGAAAACATCTAAACTGGGCATTCTCCATACACCTTTGCATAAAAGCAGCTGTCATTAAAACATTGGCAATTTGAAAAAAATCTGCATGCTCTTCAGCAGAGGTGTTTATTCCTATGCTGAATATCTTCTCACCTAGAAGTCTCACGCTTCTCGTGGAGTATTAATGTCTTGTCTCATAATCTTTGTAAGATCAACTTACTTTGATCATCGAGTTAAGCATCCTGAACATTTATCTGAATATGCCCAAGAGCAAGTTCTATATAAAATCTATGTTGTACATGGAAATAGAAAAATCACCACATTCTGGAAAAGCAAAGGCTTCTTGAGAAGAAACTTATTTTCATTATGGCAGTAACTATAAGAAATTCTCAACTCCACCCTCCACCACCACCTTTCTGGGGCAGAGGTCTAGTAATGAAAGATAGCTAAACAAAGTCCTTGAGCATTTTTTTGTTATTGTTATTAAGGGAAAAAGAGAGCCAACTACAACATCTTCCCTTTGCTCCACTGTGAAGACAGGAGGACAGAGATAGCACTAATTTCTTTCTCTGCAATAGCGAGGTGGTGTGATGTCTAATGTAGCAGTGGATTGTTTACCCCTATACCCTTATGTCCTCTTCATTCAGTGTCTCTGCAGGCGTAGTAAAAAGGAAGCAGAGGCAACCTTTTCCATTCCAAAGACAAGTGATCTTGAGAGAAGGATTTACCAGGTTGGAGCTTGGCCGAATAAAAAATGCAAAGGCTTTTTGGAAATTCAGAAGTTCTATTTGGGATAAGAAAGAGTCAAGGCCCTCTCCTTAATTCCTCACATATTCAAAATCAATTTTCTTCTGACATCAGCCTACAACTAGCCTTTTCTGTTATGAAAAAATGAAGCCAAGTTTGCCATGTTTATTCTCTCAGAGAGACAGCCAAGAAGAATAAACAGAGATTATTCTACTTTGACCAAATTAAAGGAAATTGTAGCTCAGAGCAGAGGGAATCCCTTTGTTATTTGACAACACAAGGGAATTACCGCAATCCTGTCTCCTGTCACCAGACAGCCTGTTTGATATGTTTCTGCTGTTAGAGCTCTGAAATGCATGCTACCAACCCATACAGATTCAAAGGAAGGCCGTTTCCACTCAAAATGAGGCTAGGAGCCCTCTGTCCCTTGGAGCTGTAGTTGACATTTGCTGGTTGGTAAATCTATAATCAACCTGTAACCAAGCCACCTCAAGAAGGAAAATGTCTCAAATACAGGCTGACAAGTCACATTCACCACTGGGAAGTTGCAGGGAAAGGCAGGTTTTTGAGCTAGACCATCTGTAGGTTAACAAGGGACGAGAATGAAAACAACAGAAAACTGTATTCAGCGTGTGAGTCACTGCCTAAGACACCTGGCTGCCGGAAACTGTTGTGTGACTGTGCTGTCAAGAGACCGAATGTTGGCTCCGTGCCGCAAGCTGCAAGTGTGAACACCTATATTTGTCTCCTCTTCCCCATGCGCTCACCAAGTTGCTCTCCCTTGTTACTCACAATACTTCCCCACTACCCTTCAAATAAGAGGAGCTGCTCATTTTTAATCCTAAATCCCAGATGATTTTTTTTTTAAGAATGAAATGAAGAAATGAAGAAATTTTTAAGAAATGAAGAAATCTTTATCACATACTTTTTAAGAAATGAAGAAATCTTTATCACATACTTTCCGTTGCTATTTACATGCATAAGCCCATAAGCAACCTGCAGAATCAGTGTCAAAGCAAAACAAAGATTATAGAAATAAAAATAAGCCTCTGAGAAAAATCCTTTCAACTAGAGGAGTTTTGCAAACAATTGTGTATATCCGCACCCTGAAGCACAACCTACTCCAGTTCAGGCTGGGGGAACAGCTGCCTTCGCTGTAAACCCGATTCAGTCCTACAGACAAGCAGTGCTAGAACAAACCCAGAGACAAGCACCATCACCAAATAAACAAACAAACAACAAAAAAAATCCAAAAAACAAAGTGCAGTTTTAAATTAGATGAACATTTGGCTAGTCACTGGTTAGGTGTTCTTAAATGTGTTACAATCTTTGGGGATTTTTCAGGTTCACTCAGCAAAGTATGTAATGCTTAATTCCTTGGGAGTTACCTTTCAAACAACATTTTTCTTTTCTACTTTTAAAAATATTCTTCTTCAAGCTTTGCAATGCTACTGCAGCTTCTCAGAGTGAAAGTACCTTGTACAGAATGATTTCGTTTGGGGCTGAGCCTGATCTAGAGCCAGTAGCCACGTTGCCTTTGAGGCTTTGGGATCTAACTTCCTAAACAGATACGACCTCTTGGACTCGTTTCCCTTTGCTGGGTAGAACTTAATCATCTAAGGGACTTCAATACTAGCAACCATTCAGTGCAAATAAAGGTTTCTGGAGTTCTTTTCCTTACTACAAGCACTACAGATTCCTCCAAGCCTACAGCAAGCTACTCGGCAATCTTGGTACCTCTTCTTCACTGACAGTGCACAGGAATGAGGATATTTCTGAGAGCAACTCTACTGTTTTCTCTGAGTACAATGCTCCCTTTGCCAAGGTGCAGGTCCCCTCTTGATTCATACACACAATCTGACTTGTTAAGATCTTTCCTCCACCCAAACGTAAGGAGTGCTTGATTCTGTAATTGTGATGTTTTAGTCTAAGTCAAAGTGCCTTCTTTCTGCATGACAAATTCCACCATCCACCATCTCATGAGAATGGAGGGGCTGAAAGAGCGGGCTCAGGACAGAAAACAGGCTTTATTTCTAAAACTGCTGGTGAAGGAGATCCTCAGCAAGCAGCTATCTGGAAGCCAGCAACAAGAAAAATCTCAATTTGCATAGTTCGTAACTGGCTTTGCCAGGTGGGGGTTAAAGAAGAAAATCACCTGTCAGTTGTGATTTCTGTTAGATCATTCTGCTGCTGAAACATTTCAGTCTCTGCACAGAACTCAAAATCAAATCCACTCATTGTCCCCTCGAGTTAACTGCATAAAAGTGATTGGCACAACAAAGGCAAGGAACATGTTAATGCAAGGGTCTTTGCTTTAACATCACTGCTGTAGCCACGCATCAGTTAGGAAGATGAAACACAAGAGACTATGTTGCTTCACATACGTGAAGCAACCGAGAACTGACATGAAAAATGTGCAGGTTGGTGACAACATGCCGAGACACATGAGGCATATTCTGCCTTTCTATTCCCTTCTCCTAGTCTCCCTAAAACATTCAATGCAAAGAGAAGAACATCAAAATGTTAAGTAACTTGAAATATTTTTGTATTTGTACCATCTAGTAAACAAAGTTGCTGAAAAATGTCACTGTGTGATCTTCATATATGCGTGGGAGACAGTATCACAGCTGTCAGGGAATGACTGTACAGCTCCTCGCTGGAAAGTAGTCGTCAAACATTTCAGAAGCAGACTTTTTAGCCTGGTGGGATCTTTGCTAAACACTTGGGATATCCAGCCTGTCAATTGCTTCCAGGAAGACATCTGCTGATTCATTCTGGCAGTACCCACTCTCAAGCTGAGCTCTCCCTGGATCCCAATCAGTACAAAGGCTCTCAACTACAGCGCTGATATCAGCTCAGAGAATTCTGCCTTGAAACTCTTGGGTAAGCTGGTGGGCTGTAAGTCATCACCAATATCAATCAGCTTTTGAAATATAAGAAACAACCAGACACCAAAAACCTTCTGGAAGGACTGTTTTGTCACTCGGTGCCCTTCTGACAGAAAACAAAGCAAGCTGTATTTGTGCACGACTGTCCCCTGCAAATATGAGTACTTGACCAGAATCAGTCCTAGCAAATCAGGCCGGGCAGCATCTGCTGTTATCAACCTACACACGGGATGCAAGGTCATTCTGCCAGAGTTTTGTTTATTGATGCTCAATCTGATGCCTATTTAGGAATTTTTGCATTTTTACCAATAGGCAGGTTCAATTACCTTCAGGTAACTGTTTCATAAGGTTTGATCCCACTCAAGTTTTTTGGCAGCACAAAGTGCCATCCCAACCAGTTCAGCTGCTCAGTGATAGAACCAAGTGCTCAATGCCTTTCAGGGTTAGATGACAACTTCGGTTTTACTGCTATTGATTAAAGCTCTTTGTTTCTTTGCTTTGCTTCCCCATTCCCCATCTGAATTGTCACCAACAAGTGACGGCTGTTGGACACAGCTAGTCTCTCTGTGCACACGCTGGAAATGGATACTACTGGAGACACGCGAAGGAAAGAGAAGAGGGAAACATTCTCTACCAGAGCTATTGGCAAACTTAGCGGGACTTAGGAAGCTTTCCCACAGATCAACCTGAGAGATCGCTCGCTCTTATGTCTTTTTTCAGTGTTGCTCAGGATCACTGAGAGCAATAAGAAATCTCCAGTCCTACAACTCCACTCTAAACTCCAAAATAATGTACAAAGCACTATCCCATGTGATAGTCTGTTCCAACAGCTGGTGAGAAACAACAGATCAGGTTTACGCTTTTAAGCAGCAGAGCCCTTTGCTTACTGCAGCACACTGTAATTAAGGCCCTGAGCAGGGCCAGATTCACTAGCATGATAAAGAGGAGCTATTTTTGTATGTGAATTCAAATGAACAAATATTATTTCTAACCATTAACCTCCCAAAGCAGATAACAAGTGGGTTTAGGGATAATTGATGATTTTCATAGTTTCTAGGAAAGCTTTACCAGGATCCATATATTTCTAAAACACTGGCACATTACCTGACTTGGGACCTCAGTGTCTAAAAGGGCAACTAGTGCATTGCAACACTCTCCACCTTCCATAGACAGCACCCCGACCTTTCTGTGGGTGCAGAGAAGATACCAAGAAGCCTAGGAAGTCAATTCTCATGTCCTTACCTTCACAGATCCACACCTTCTCTTGCACAGGTGACTGTGTTTCAATAGAGCTGAGTAATGTGCTCATTTTGAAAGTTCAGAGATTGATTCCAGCAAGAATTCCTGTTGACAGGGTTAGCTGGGAAAGCTCACTCCTCACGTCTTCTCCAGAGGTACATAATATCTGGACTGAGAAAGGAGATCTGGAGAGGCAGGGAAGATGCTGAGCTAAGGATCTGTCTTGGTTTTGACAGGCCTCAAATAAGAGGTACCCGCTACCAGCATGGATCTAAGGAGCACTCTCTGCTGACCATGTCCATAGAGCTCCTGTACATCTCCACGGATGAAGGATCCATCTGCACAGCCATGCCCTGAGGCAACCCAGGCCTTTGAGCTAATTCGACAGCCACCATCTTGCTACATAAACCAGGGATTGGAGCCACCATTTCCAAAAGTTACAAAGCGATCTACAAAAGCCACAGCTCTGTAGTGCTGGGTCACAGCTCCAGTCTTGGTGAGTGCACCATTCCTTGGTAGCCTTGCCTACTACCAGCCATTCCCATCTGTTTCTCTCTGCTGCGTGTGATAGTGCGATTTTTCTTCTCCTCTGTTATGGATCTGGACACTCTAACTTGATATAAGCACATATGATTTTATTAAAATGTGCACTCTGCACTCCTGAGACAGCATTTACAGGGGAACAGAGCGATAGCTTTTTCCAAACTACCAAGCTATTGCAAGACATGGCGCAGAGAGATGGGAGTAGACGCTAAGCTCGAGAAGATGGCATTGGATATGAAAGATGAGAAAGCTCGCTTGCAGGGAACCTGGGGTTTGTTCTTCGTGGGAGGAATATGAACTTTTGCATTCAAGCCATGTTTAATAATACATTCCACTGATCTTCTTTGGGTTTTTTTGTTTGGTTTTTTTTTTTTAAACTCTCACATTTCCTCCCTTCCCGAACACTGTGTTTTTCCCTTCTATTGCAGGTATTTCTGCAACATCCACTACCGACAAGGTGAAAATGAAAGTGCTACCAAGTTATCGTAGACGAAACACCAAAACCTTGTCTAAACAGCCAAATGTAAGTTTACTTAACTACAACATACTTGAGTCTGACTCACCTTTTCAAACAGAAGGAACCTCTGAAGATCATCCAGTCCACCCTGCTGCTCGAAGCAGGGCCCACTAGATGAAGCTCCTTAAGACACCATACACTCAGATTTTTTAATATCTCCACAAATATTTTGCAAAATAGCTCTCCCGAACACGTGTGCTACAGTCCTTGAAGAAGTTATTTCAAACCAAATTTTATAACTTCATTTCAAAGAATGCAAAGAACTCTGTTGATAATTTTGTAACTTGATACATTTTCCTGCATCCAGAATAAGAAATAAGAAATAATGTTTCCCTCCAATGACTACATTTTTAATACCATTCAATTTTGCAATTTAATTTTCCAATTAAAATTTTTAGAGTTCAACATATAAATTCCCATCTGCATCCAGTGTGAGCATCTTGAAAGAATATTGGCATCTGTCCAACATCGGGCACTAACAACAGCTCAGTACAGCACTTACCACTGTGTATTTCCTCTCATCAGCTCTTTTCTAGACCACATAAGGAGTTTTGTAAACTCTGTGGACAGTTCCTTTCCTACTTAGAATCCAGCATAAGGACATCTCTCGATGAAGCAACACATTTCACAGCCTCTGCTGTATTCCCGCCACCCCTCACTTCTGTTTCTGTCTCCAGCTTCTTGCAAAGGCTGTCTCAGTTCTGCATGGTATTGATACCTTTTATAATAATAAAAACTGCAGTGAAGTTTGCAGCACTGACTCCTCACAAATACAAACTTTCAGCTATTTGGTTCTTCCAAAACACATGCAAACTACAGCCCCGATGTATAAATGTGTGGTGGTAGCATTTGATTGCAATACATTTACCAGTTTACATTTAGAAAGCACCAGAATAGATGAGAATGTATTTTTAAAAAAGCCAATCAATCAACACAAAAAGACCTCAAACCAAACAAAAAAAAAACAAAAACCAAAATGCAAACAACCCAAACCCCACAATTCCTGAAATAATATGGTTTTGATCTTCTAAAAAGTCATCACAGGAGAATCTCTATTTTCTCAAATAATTACCTTTTGATCCTGTGATAATGAGCCCAGCAGGTGTAAGTTAACACCTGATATACTAAATTCCTTTCTCATTTACTCTGAAATTGAAATAAATTCATTTTTCTACACATTTCTCAAAGTTTTGCATCTGAAGACATCAAGGAACTTGATCAGGTAATTCAGATCATTTGGTCAGGATCTTCCATTCTAATTATTTCACTCAGTACAGAAGCTACAATATAATTGCAGCTGACGAAACACTTACATGCAAATGCACAGACAGATCTATTTCAATGAGTTACTGCTTTACACAGAAAAACATAAGGTGGTCATTACTGAGCAGTTAAAAAAAAAACAAATACCTTGCAATCATTTGGTGTTTGTTCAGTGGATAATGGAAAAGAGTTTAGAAGGCTCAAGTGCATATATCAGGGAAAAAGGAATTGCATCACTAAAAACCAACATCAGTTAACTGCTGGCGATGGCTACAAATAATGACAGTAGAGAGTCCTGAATGACATAGGTGAGAGGATCTTCTCTAAGTCCTAATTGCTTAAAAGGAGCTATTCAGTCAATTTTGATTTGGGACAGTCTGTTCTGCCCCTTCCAGGGTGTCATAAACGTTTGAGAATCCTCCACAAGTTCTGCATCCTACAGATGGAGGCAGAAGGGCGGTGGAAGAAAGGCGAGAACAGGTTTAATACACTGCTCTCATTCCTTCAACCACACTTGGTCTCCCGGAAGCATTCTGTACACACACGTGCACACAAACTTGGGTTTACCCGGTGCTCTACAGCCTAATTACTGTTTTTTCAGGAAGTCAGTAATTATGTAAATAGCATCTAAAAAAGGGAAATGCTGCTTTGGTAGACAGAACCAGCTTTCACTGCCGCCACTAAGTGTCCTGTAAGACCCTCCACAGCTGGAGCTATCTATGCAAAGTGCACAGTAGTCAACAGGAAGAAGTTACGGCTGATGCAAAGCAGAATGAACGAGCATTAAGTCACAAGGAAAGGGACCACCAAATTAATGTATTTGGGTTTCCTCTCATATTACCCTTTGAAGAATGTTTATCATGACACATACTCATGTTGTCTCTACTTGTCACATATAATTCCCAGTTGCTCCCATTCTGGGATTATTTTCTTCACCGAGGTCCTCAAGACACCACTGCTGTGTTTGATCTCCACACATTCAAACACTCAGCACCCAAATATCTGAAAGATTTATGACCTACTTGGGTCACTCTTATTTCAAATAGCAAGTGGGTGTATCAGGAATAACAATGTGAACTGCAAACATTTATTTCTAATGCAATAAGTGAAGAAGATCCCGGTCTGCACGATGCCACTAAAAAGCAAGTCAAGGGAAGCAAAAAATGAACAAAACACCTACATCCCCGTCTGTTGATGTCTCAAAGCAGCAGACTAAACTACAGCTCCTATTTCTAATGCCCTCACTTCAAGGCTCTTACTCAGAGACGTGAGCCTTAGAACCAGCAAACAAAGGTCAGCCTAGAACCATGCTGAAAAAGGGGACCTTTCCCCCTTCTCAACCTCATCTTCTTGTGTTCCTAGCTCCATTCCATAGAGTACAGCATGGTTATTTTCACTACAAGCTCCATTACACTCCTTAAACAAGAACCTCCTACTCCTTCATAGCTACGTTTCTGTGAACCAATACTACAAGACCCTCAAATCATCATTCCCTCTGGCTGACTAAAGCGGGAGGAAAAGTGCTAGAAAGTGTCAAAAGTAAATTTAGCTTCTGTGGGCCTGAGGCAGCTGACCACCAGATGTAAAACCCTGGAGAGCTCCAGTGGACTCAAGTCTTCCTGCTACTATGGATTTCTGGAGCTCCGTTGGAATGTATTTCTAAGGGACCTCAGACACTTATCAGCACAAAACAACTGCACCGCTTAGAAAATGCTGGTTATACTTTCCTAGGACGTGCATTGGCTGTACACACTTCTGTAAGCCACTATACTCCCTCGAAGCAGTGGATTGTGTAAAGAATGGCACTAAATCGGTTTATCTCTGCTGATCAGTACAAAAGAAGGGCAGGGTAGGAAGATTTTGCCGAGTTTCATAAAATTATGCCCACAAAAGGAGGGCTAAGCACTGCTCTCCTAACAGCAAGGGACCGCAGCCACGCCAGTCTTTTCAGAGCAATTGAATAGCCGCCATTCAACAGAGCAGACTCATGACAATTGGTGGAACCATTTTAATCCCATCCATCCCCTCCAGGATGCACTCCTTGCAGCACTAAAACAGAAGGATGAGTTTTTTTAGAAAGCTCTAACTGCTACCCTAGGGATGAGACAGAGGGAGGCAACTCTGCCCCAGGGAGAGCCAGGTGCTTTGCTTTGCTGCTTGTCTCACAAAAGTTGTACCCTGCACTAGAGCACATTTGTGTTGGTTTAATGTAATCAAAGGCACCCTGCTGGCTGGTCAATGACCTAGATGTAAACAACAGATGACACTGATGCCACCAGCTTCTATTATCTATAATTACCTATTGAGATATGACCATTGGGGGCGGGGGAAAAACCCAGTGTGTTTTCCAGAGAAGAACAAAGCCTATAAGCGCCTCAGCACTAAGTGCCATTTTCTTCTCCTCATCCCCCTTCACTGCTCCTCACATCCCCTCCAAGTAAGTTTGTGTTCTCTCCCTTATACCTGGAACCATCTTCCCAGCTGCACTGGTGTGGGCCAACCCTTCTCTGTTCTTGCTTTAGGTCCCTCATATCCTTCTTTCATTCAACCTTTTTATGTCTCGGCTTCCTCTCCTCTGCCTGCACCAAAGTGAAAGATGTCTGTTATCCGAATGTATCTTATCTGCCCTGGGTTGTACTCACAGTGACAGAGACCACAAGGACAGACTCCCACCTGATAGAAATCAGTGCAGGTTGGCTGGGGTGCTACATGATCATGAATCACAGACAAGATGGTGAATAAGGAATACTGTTCTCTGATTTCCAGTACAAGAGTACTATCAGACAGAACTTCTTGTCTGCTGGCTCAAAACCAACAAGAAGAGCCTGTCACACCCCACATGGTCCAGCTGTGGAGCTCCTTGCCACAGGACTCTACAATTGAAGCAACAGGATACCTTCCTGAAAGGCCAAAACAACGCAAAATGCAAAGAACTCTTCTCGTGATACAGGTTCAGACACTCTCTGAGCCTTAAATCACTGGAAACTCAGAAAGTGTTCTCAGAATACTGCTGCACAACCACTGCTTTCACGTACTCTTCCTTGAGCACTCTCTGCAAGCTGCTTTAGGGGACAGCACAGTAGGACAAATGGAGCTCTCATCTGACCCAAGGAAGAAGTTCTTTATTAACTCTAGTTCACACCAGCTGAAGACACAGCAGCACATCTCACATGCGTGTCTGTACACACACATGAGATGAGTCCATGTTTGCAAGACTCTACAGGTGTAACAGCAGAAGTAACCTCTACAGAGCATTTGGTGCTTACTACCCACTAGTTTTTGTAGTCCTGTGAACTACAACTGTAGCTGCTGCTACAATTCAGTAGCTAATACACATCTATCCCTGCTGTTCATCAGTAACTCAAAAGCTACCAGGACATGATATTCATGCAGATGTTCAAAAAAAGGTCTCATTACAATATCTGGCAATGAAACAGAAGCCAACTGACACTGCCAATGACAAGCTGCTTGTTTGTCCTGGCTTTGTTTTGATTATCAAACTGAAAGTCCGTATTGCCAAAACAGATTAAAACAGCTTTCCTCTTTTTCTTCTAATTTTTGTCACAAGTCTGATGCAACTCCCCTACAGAAGAAGTGTGACTGAGTTATACTAGCATCACTCCTTTTGCTTTCTTCACAAACATTCTCATGAACACCCATAGACACCAATGCTGAAATACACACAGGTTAAGTTAAATGAGTTACTGCTTTGTGTCTGAATAGCGTAGATCGTATAATTCTGCAGCAGCAAACTCTTGTATTAACCATTGAAGAACAGCTCACATACAAATAAAAAGTATTTGATATCATCATCTGTCTTTTGATATAAACACAACTAGGCAACAGAAGCTTACGACGAATTGGCTTTTACTAGATGGGAGTTCAGTGGTTACGTAAGGAATCTTCTTTCAAACAGCAATTTTTTTTGTCCTCAAAGACAAAATGCTTTGGAAACATTTTGGACAACACGGACAAAAGCATATTGTTCAAGGTATTGTGTAGGAAATAGCATTCAAGAAAAGAGCCAACATTTCAGAGTATGTGATTGTAGACTATTTTGAAACTTTCTTGTGAAGAACAGTTGGTTATTGGAAATATTTTTAAAGCAATTTAATTACAGATTGCCAGGACTGTTTCTGCTGCTTATCTTGTCTGTATCAACCAAGCTCCAGTCCTTCCAAAGATCATCCAAAACCAAAAGATAGTTGGTCCCATATGCCACGTGTGAGTGACTTTGTTTTAGACATCTTCTCTGGCTGACCCTGAGTCGTCACTGGGAATGAGCAATGAATTGAGACCATAGTAAAATGACACGTTTAGCTACCTAAGTTATTTTGCGAACGACCAGGGGGTTGACCAATTCTTACTTACCTCAGCACATTCCTGGTGTCAGAATTGACTTTGAGGGGGTTCATGTGCCTAGCAGAGAACATTAATGCTGTCATTAATGCTCTTCCAATGACTTGGAAGAAATATTTGGAGAGATGCAAACAAGAAGGAAGAGATTATTGTCAAGCACCGCTGACAGGAAGCCATGGGTACTGGAGAAGGTGAGGCTGACTTCATCAGCCAGCCAGTCTTTGAGAGAGAACATTTCATTAATCAGCGAAAACAAACAGGACCCATTAGCTGTGGATCAGCAGCACTGAGTGACTCAGGCTATCAAACAATTCTGACCTGAACCTGTTGAGGATCTTGGTCCAGCGTGTCCTTTTGAGTATTAATTCAAGTTAGAAATGTGTCCATAATCCTCTTCACTGCTGTCTGGCAGCGAGATAAACAGCAGGGAGAGCCCCATCGAAGAGCTCACAGGTTAACTGCAGTAGCAGATAGCTGAGACTTTGATACCGCTTGCTACAGACTCTGGCTGGCTGAATCGCCCGTGCCAAGCCCCACGCCCTGGAAATCCTTCCTCGGAGCCTGCAACCGCTCGGATGCCATCCACGGGGATGTCATCCACAGCGGCCACGGCCGCTTCAGACATTTTATGCCCGCGTCCATCCCTTCACATCCCCCAGGCAGGACACGGACGCCGGATGGCAAAAGTTACCCCCACCCCTCCCCTCCCCGGGCTGCCGAAGCAACAGGGTAGCACCGGCTGTAGCTCCGAACTCCGCAGAGCAACTCGGCAGCCCCCGCGGCGGCGGGAACGTCCCACGCGGGTTCCTGTGCGGGGCCGCCCCGGTACTCACATGGTGCGGAGGCGAGCGGGTGCCGAGCGGCGCAGGGTCTGCCGCCTCCCTCTCCGGCAAAGATGGCTTTCCGGCTCCGCTCCCGCTGCGAGCAGGCTGCTACTGTTGTAGGCACTGTTGCTGAGCTAGGAGGGGTCGGCACTGGCTACTGAGCATGCCTGTGCCTCACATCACGGCGTAGGCACGGAGGTACCCCCTTCCCCACCCTCCTGCCAGGCAGGAGAAAGTCCTAGAGAGACTCACGCCAAGGCAGAGCCTCTGGCTCCTGCCCGCATCCCGCCTCCCCTCAGCGAGCAGGAACTGTGTGGCTGGGGTGTGGTCACAGGAGCTGGGCTCTTGCCAGCCAGGAGCCTTGGGGCGGTTACCCAGAGGAAAACCTTCCTGTGTTCCTGCAACCGCCGTCTTTCTCCCTCTCCTCACTAAAAAGAAAACAAGGAAGCGGGGGGAGAAAGATAAGAAAATCCCAAGAGGTATTGCAGTTCAATCTGTGCTGTCATGGGCGAGTACTTGTGAATGCAAAAAAGCAAGTTGTCAGGATTGTAATTCCTACTCGTAACACAGAGCAAAACCACAGGCAGATAAGCTGCTAGATCAACTATGGCTTCTTACACGATCATACGTCTCCGATGAAATACAGCCATTGCCATGTCTCTATCCTCCTGGCTTTGACTTCTTGCAGCCTTCATCTTGCACTCAACCTAGGTCCAGGCATCCCATCTCCCCCTTGAATCCCCTTCATTAACATCAGCACTTCTCTTGCACACCCCTCGCCCACACACAGAAGCTCTTCTGGAAGCAGAACATGCTCCTCTGCACTTAAACCAAGGTCATCACATATTCTAAACAGTTTAGAGACCAAGGAAGAAGTGGGAACTGAGTATTTCCGTCCCTAAGGATACCATGTTCCATTTAACCTGTAAAAATATACTCCACCAGTTTCAGTGACAGCTACCACAAGCCTTTAAAATCAGTTATCTACCCAAGCAAGGCAAGAGCTTACACAAAACACAGAGATTTTCTAAGTATCTAGACCTACCATCTTGGGGTGCCTGTGGGTGCCATCACATCTAATCTGTGCTTTCTGCTCATGGAAGCCAAAGAAGAGTCACTCCTCAAAGCAACAGGCAAAAGGTACAGGTACTAGGGGTGAGCAATCCACTGGTCCCACTTTCTACACTGGGTATCTACCAGCTGAACATTTTCACGGAGAAAGAAAGTAACCATGGAATGTAACAACACCCACAGCAGCGGTAATCAGTCCAGCCGGAGGGGACTCCTGCTCAGATGCTATCATGGCCCGATGCAGATGCAAGCCCACAGCTATCAGCTCTGAAGGGGAACCAGCTCCTTGGGAACAGTGGAAGACCTCAGAGCAACTTACTCACAGGAACCTCTCTTCTTTCTCCCTCCACTGCCCAAGAGTCTGCTCGTTGTGCTAAAGACTCATCATACCTGCTGCCACTGGAGGGTGATTCTGCCTATTCTACTGAAACTAATTATTTGCATGAATAAATAAATATAACTTAGGGCAGCACTTCGACCCTTAATGTTCTACGTTTGACTACATCACTCAGGGCTTGTTCACATATTGCACCGATAACTGCCTGGCCCTGGGAAACGTTTCCTGATGAAAGTAAAAAAACACTTCAAACTGGATTTTCTCTGTGAAAAGCTGGAGTGTTTCAACCACTTGGCATACCCTGATGACAAACAGAAGATTCCTGACTAGCTTTAAGTTTTATCCATTCACAGACCACTTATCTCAGCACTTCCCATCAGGAATTCCTCCATAATTCCTTTCTCCTGAGGACATTTTACTTTCCAGACATCCTAGACAAAGGTATGTTTGTATGATAGCCCCCCTCCCCATAGCACACAGCCACACCAACACCCACACATAGACCTAAGCCTAATACTAGGACCACCTGCTACCAGACGATTATCATCTTAGTCCTTAAACCCAAAGCACGTTTGAATATTGAGGAAGAGAAGTGTCACAAATGGCTAGTGTGGCCAGGAGCTCCTGGGACAGGAGGACCTGCTATCTCGACATTCGAGCTCTTTCTGTGCTATTACTTCATGTCCCTGCTGTATGGAGGGTGGAACAAGTAACTATTGATGCTACACCAAGGCTCATTAGACAAAAAAATCCTTGAAAACCCCAAACTCCCCAAGAACCTGCTTTAATATACAAACTATCCAGAGCACCAGGTGCAGTGTTTATACTGACTTCATGACAGCTTGACCCTGGCTGAAGGAGAACAGAAAATACCCACATAAGCATAAAAATAAAAGGACAGACAAAACCTGATCTGGCAGAAGTGTGCCAGTGCAGGGACAATGCTGCGAACACTGTGAGCACAGTGCAGAATGAGCTTAACCTAGACCAGTGCACCACATCATATGGCCACACTTTTCTTTGATCTGAGTCAGGACAGCTCTCAAAACCCAACTGAGTAACGTCATTGGACTACGGCCTTACTGGCTACAGAATTTCCTACCAGCTAATGAAGACATCACCATTCCAGACCAAGAAGGCTCACAAACCTGAAGAAAATCCACAGCTAACCTGGGGGACATTTTCCTGTAGCGCTACATTCCCTTGAGATTGCAGCTGCCCATTAAAAGCTCCCAAAGCCTTTGGTGTAAGAAGAGATGTAGAGACACCCTGTGGTGGCAAAAATAATATGATCAGAATTAGTTCAAACAGCTTATAAATTTATCTAATGAGGAGATAGAACTGGATCAGAAAAGCTGTATCCTGGGGACACAGAGAAACCTTTCTCAAGTTGCTAGCCATGCCATTTTCTCTCTCCAGACCTCCTTTCCTTCTGGCATCTTTTGCCCTGTGTGTTTCCATGACAGTCCCTGCTACAAAGACTTTACTGCTTGCTCTGTTTGGTTTTTACCCCAGGGGATAGATATCAGCTGGGTCAGGGCTGCTGTGCGCTGCTGCAATTGGAGGGATGACCGGACATGCTCCGTTTCTGGTAAACGATTCTCTGCATCTTTAGCCTGCCAGACCAGGGTAGGGAAAACTATCAGTCTTGTTTGTAAGTTGCTAGGGTTTTTATCCCATCCATAATTCATACTTTGTCCTGAAATCGTGTTTATAAATATGAAGGCAGTTACAGAGGCACCAATACACTGCTCAGCTAGTCCAGGAATGAAAGCAGTCAGCAGCAAGCGTCAGCACACATCAGGTGTGACACCTGAAGTCTTGCAGGTACTAGACCTTGCTTATAATTAACTAGAGACGACCTACAGATACAACACTGAGGTTCTGGAAAATGCTGTCCCCTACAGTTGCATGCGCTTCATCTGAAGGAAACATTTTTCTCCTGGAACTACAAGTGGGATTCCTGTTTTAAAGAACCATTATGCAATCTATAGGCTTATGTACTGACCACATACTAAAGGATATCTCTGGGCTAGCCACAGTAACACTATTACTATTTTGGCTCACAAACCAGAAAACCACTATCGCTGTTGCTAAGTAAGAAAGGTGAGGGCAATTAATCCGTATCTTGAAAGCCATGGTAGTCAAATTTCACAAGATACAAGCAGAGAAGAAAAGGAAGGCAAATAAATCAATTATTCAAAAACTTGGTATTCAAACCTTCTGATCTGCCAACACATTTAAAAATAAAGTTAAAATATAGGAGAAATTCCTCCTATGTCATTAGAATTAATTACATTGGAAACTCAACATAGCCAGGCAACTTCATCTTTAAAAGAGGAGAAATTAAATACTATACATGTCCAAAATACTTTTTTTTTTTTTAATTAGTGACTAAAAGACTTTAGAAAAGATTCCTTTTGTGTAGCTTTGTCATCAATTTCCACATACTTACATCTGTACTTTCAATGTAACATTTTCCTCTCTTGATCTTTTAGACAAGTGGAATTAGCACCGAAAGATCTTGCAGTCAGGAGCCTTTGAAGCTCACTTCTCAGAGGTACGTAGGTTCCTGCCTACTCAGTGGCTGATTTTATTAGCCACAGATTGGAGCGCTCTGCAAAGCTTCACCTCAGCACCACTGTATGTCGAAAATGGGTCTTGAGCTAGCAGATTGTCAGAAATTAAAAACTGAAGGAGAATCTGTAATTGAGGTGAAGAAACAGGTCAAGCTCACCAGTTAAAAAGCTGGGAGTGTGTCACTCTTTGCTCCTTCAAGGTATTTGCAGTTTCTTGTTAATGTGTGTCAACGCAGAATTTTAGTAAATAGGTGCAACACAAAAGCGTTTCAGGGTGTAATCCTGCAAAGCATTTGAACAGCGAGTCCCTATTCCCTGTGTATATCCTGCTGTAAGGACTGGTTAAGGAGAACTATCCTTAAAAGGCTGGGGAGAGTGGGACGGGGGAATGAATGACACAACACACAGGGTGGGGGGAGAAGAGATGAACAGTAAAATCCAAAAAGCACATAGTTCAAAACAGTTGTCAGGGTTTTTTTAAGCCTACAGACTTTGTGTGACTTCTTTTAGATGATTTGTGTAAAAATATTTTGACCAGGTAGGAGCAATTGCTCCCAGTATTAGGAGGGGGTGAACGTGACCCCCCAAGTCAAGCAACCAAAAGTTAATGCAATTCCTAAGTATCAAATGTAGAGCAGAGAGACTAATTCAATCAGAGAGGCCAAAGGGATAATTCGTGGAGACAAAGCAATGCAATGCGGAAACACAGACTAATCAACCGCTTTATCAAAATAAAAAGGAAACAATTTCCAAACCCTAACTAAAAACCCCCAGCTGGATCTTCATCTTTTCAGGGTTCTGGTTTTTGCTTTGCAGCGTTTGTTCCATCTCACATTTGTTTCACTGCTTCTGTTTTCTGCAGAAAACTGTTTCATTGGCTCCTGGTTCTTCGCTTTTAGCAAAGGAGCCACCTCCTCTCTTGGTTTTCCGCAAGTAGACTCATCATTAAAAGAGAGCATGTAGAGGGAAATATTTATTATATTTAACGTCCAAGCTCACTTTCCCCAATTACGTGGCATAGTGGTTGAGTAAGACTATCCAGAGCCGTCTTGTGTCTGCAGGATTTTTCAAAGCAGGTATTTGCTCCATCTGATGGGAAGCTGCTGCTCACTGATTTCAACTAAACCTTCTGCGTAACCAGGACACCTACAGGTTTGTAGAGTAACGGACCCAGACTTCGCCAGGTGCGACACAGTAAGGGACAGACTTTGGAAAAGCTACTCAGACTTCTGCTTTTGTCTAAGCAGGTGCTGCTGTTATGACAGATAAAATGAGCTGGCACAAAGGGAAGAAGGAACTCGCTGAAGAAAGCATCGGAGATGGGAAGCACAGCCGAAAAAAGCGAGAGCGACTATTTAAGAAGAGATTTTCTGGACTGAGCCTCTTCTCTGGGTCTCCTAAGACTAAACTGTAAGTACATTCAAGATCATATTTTGTATACATTTTTAATCAAGACATTCTCTAAGTATTTCCAGAGCACTTTTCACAGCGCCACAGGCACCTCCTTTGTCGCCTCTGCTGTATTAACTGTTTCACAAACAAGGAAACAGTTACGGACTAATTAAACAACTCGACCTAAACCCTAGCAAGTCACTGGCAGAAGCAGGAATGAAATGATCTCCAAACCTTGTGCGTCTGCATGCTTACCTTACAACCATTTCCCTGTGCTGCCTCCCACCCATCGACAGAGATGTGGAGGGACGGCACCCCTGCTCCTCCACATACACACAGGCGCTGCCAGTTGTGACAGCCCAGGACACAGTTTCTCGAAATAACATCGCTGCAGGTTTTGTTGCACCCGTATCCCTGCTCCAGGGTGTAACAGACACGATAACCTATGGGCAGCAGCCAAAACCACCGTTCAACAAAGTCAGCAATTCAAAGTTCCTTGAATCCGAGTGTAGTTTTGATTTCTGTTCTATAACAGTGCCTTCATGCTTGCTACATTGCAGATAGAAGGATGGAAAAGACAAAAAGGAAAGGAAAAAAAAAAAAAAGGACAAGTAATGCAAAACTATTCCTTTTTTAACTAAAGTAAGCAGAAGGGCAAAAATGAATTTGAGCTTACTGCTTTGTGCAGCTATTGGCTTTGAGTTATCGTCATTATTCTGATGGGATTTGAAATTCTCTACTCGGGTCTTTGTACGTGATATTACACTTCCTTAATACGAAGCAAACGCAGTGCATGCATCACGCTAACATCAATAGTTGCCAAAAAGCGTCTTTTCTCCTCCATTGCAAGAGCTGTTTTCTATACAGATCTCCTAAAAAGAGTCTGTCTTTGATAATTACCATGAAATTACCGTCTTAGCAGGAAGTGCATGCAAGTCTCAGCAATTACTCAGCTAACTACATTAAGCTTGATAGCCACAGCAGCTGGTTACAAGCTCCACATAAGATTAAAATACACTACCCAGAAATGATCCTGAGAGCCAGATCCTTCCCTCAGACTGATCCAATTGCAGAACAACTAATATACCAAGGGCTTTGCTTGGGGCTTTATCTTGCTGCACTGCTGAGGAACTCAACTAGAAACAAACATTGAAGGAGTTAGTGAACTGCAGCTGTGAATTTCCTCCCTTCTCCATGATTTCACTGAAGCATGCACTCGGGAGGCAGACAAGTGCCACTGAAGCAGTAAAATCCTGCTTTCTGGGCCTTGATCCTTATTTGTAAGTGATGAAAACAGATTTTCTCCAGTTTCACCCAAAAAAACCCACAACCATACAGACAGTAACGTAGCTTCCTCCTCCCATGGTACTGTCGCATCAGTGGAAAGAGAGTCAGTCTTCGGATTTTAGTGGACATCCTTCTACAGACACTGCATGGCAGCGGTTTCGAAAAACATAAAAGTCATCAGGGCCTGCAGAACTGGTGTAGCCAAACCAGATCATCTCTACAGTTCAGCCTTGATTTCCGAGCTCTTGTAAAGTATTATGTAGGTCAGCGCCTTTTTGAAGTACTATTTTATATCAAATATAAAGGTACATAATTCGATCAGGAGTGCTTTTCTTCCAATCTTTCCATCCCTACGCACAGATAGTGCAATATAGGGCTTATCTACCTGCTAGCAGAATTATTCATGTATGAGAGTGGAAAAAGAACCTTTATGATAGTACAGGTGAGGTCCGCAGGGTCAGAAGCCTGTGACTTTGCTACGCAGAACTGTATGAAATCTGTGTTCATGAAAACACATCAGGCTTGTGCCATAATCACCCCCAGAAAAGCTGCATGTTTAAGAACTGAGTAGAAAGCACCAGTCTAGCTAGCTGAGTTACAATTTTTTTTAAGTTTTTGTTTAAAAGGTGACAATCCTTTCAATAATTCTATGATCTAAAATTAAAGGCTTGTCACTGCCATCAGAGCACCAGAGCCAGACTCTCCTTTTTCTGTCCATTCCTGTTTTCTGCAGGTGACCACACATTGCACCTGCTCCTACCTGGCCATAGGTAACACTTCAGGAAGAGTTCATAAATCACACGCTAATTGCTCCTGCTGATCTCATTCATCTAGGAAGTGTGCATGCTAAACTTGTCACCTTTCTTTCTGACTGTCCTAGCCCTCAAGGGAGAAGTCAGCTTTTTGAAGACAAGAGGAGATGTTTACATAGGAAAGGTTCCAAAAAGCTGAAGCCAGCACGGGAGGAAATATGTTCCTTATGGCAGCCGCACTCTGGGAAAATGTGTCCGAAATGCGAGATCCTCGTCTGCCGAAAATGCGAGACGCTGCATTCGGAAAGCAGCTTCATCGCCCACAGCCTGCTGGAGCACTACGACAGGGGACGAGACGCCGCCCCCGGCACCTTGACCGCAGAAAGTCAAGTACGCAGAGGTGATTAAAGGCTTGGTGAGGGTGCCTCGCTTGTACCTGACCACATGCAAAATGCTAAAGTGCTGATCCACTCGGGCCGACTGGATCTTTGCTGTGTGCCATGCGTGTGCAGCGTCAGCAACTGCAGCCACACTGCAGCTCATACTTTCTAGATGTAGCAGATGTCTATTCACCGATCAAACCAGCGTCAACTCCGCAAAGCAAGATTTGTAAGTAGGAGCTCAAAGTTTCTCAGCTATTAAGAACAGGTAATTTTTTTCAGAAACATTTCCAAAGAGTCTTCTTTTTCCTCTCAAGGAAATAAGATAATCCCATTAAGTTGCAAAAGACAAAGCGAATATTCAGTGCAGAACCACTGGACGCATTACACTTATTTGTAATACTTAGATATGTTTCAGTGTTGTTTGTGGTCTGGAAAATTAAACTTTTTATTTATTTTTAAATTAACTAGCATGGGTGTGCAATTTGATGGAAGGACAGGGCTCCCAGAGGCTATTCTGGCCACAAAAACTGCAGATCACATTCAAATTCCCTCCTAGAATTTCTAACTTTTACAGACTTTCAACTCCTAACTTACAATCCTGCACCTCCTTAAAAGAGGCAGCAACAATCACAACTCAGAGTATTTATTTAAGCCTTCTGTGTAGTACAGCACCAAATAAAAGAGTATTCAAAGTTCAAGTGTACCAGAGCAACCCATACCTTGAGACATCTGTCTCCACTCCCTTTGCAGTGCAGTGACGATGAGGAGACTCCTCGACACACAATGGTAGGTGGTGGGTGGCATTAAAGTCCAGGGTCACACAAGATTATTTACCTTCAAGGAACCCCTAAGCACAGGTTAAGGGTGGAAGCAGCCTCTGGAGCAGCCAGAATACAGGCTGGGAAGTTTGGCCCCATTTCATCCCTCTTCCTATGTTCCCAAGCCACTAGTCCATAGGCAAAGGGCTCACTCTCTGTCCTTCTTGCTCCCCTGTTGGAGCTGTTCCATTTTTATTCCAAGAGGACAGGAATCGAGATTATTTTTGTATCTCTAGGGAGTACTTGAACTGAGCCATGTCGTCCATTCTTGTCTTTGTTCCCCTCGGCTCCTAGAAAAGTTTCACCAGGAGGAGCTCTGAGCCGTGTACAGAACATTCCCACGCTCCAGAGCATCGTGGGCAACACTGCTTGGCTCCCTGCGCGATGTCAAACCGATGCTTAATGCGCCTTATGCAAAGGGGGTAAAGAGACAGTTGCAGAAACCAGAATGAGCTGCTCTGCCGTGTCCTGCAGGTGGTCAGATCACAGAATGCTCACAGAGCAAAGGAGAAGAAAACCGTGGGCAGGATTCGCAAACAGGAATGAACTGCTATCGGGTTCCTCACTTCTGCCCAGACTTTAGTGGTTCTGGGCACTCCCACCAGTGCCCAGGCTTCCTGCCCAAACATAAGACTTCAAAAGCTAAAAATGAGATCTCACAAATATCCTTGCACTACAAAGGGTTGTAATCCCTCAGAAACCATGTTTCCATGGTGCTTGATTGGCGCTCTGTTCATTGGCTTCATAAAAGCCAAACGATGCCTGGCAAGTCAGAATTAACCTTTTACATTTCTCTCTGACTGCAATTCCTAAACTGACATCCTTTGCAGGTTTCCCAAGAATAAGCCACGTCATCACTTAAGAAATATTTATTCATTCCCATTCCTCTTCATCAAGCAGTCCCAGGGGAAACTTCTCCAGATAATTGCCTGAGGAAAAAGCAAAGTGACAGACTGAAAAGGTGAAAGGCTAGCTCATCACAGCAGCATTATTTTATATCTGACAGCCCAATACAGTAAGATCTGTTAAAAGAGGCTACACAGTTGATACCGCTTTTAGCCAAGTGCTCTGAAGGTGACACAACAAGTAAAGTTCTACCAGCATCTGACTGGCCCTATTCTCCCTTGTGGGAACTGCACCAGCAGTTACTGCTCGTTCACCGCGCTGGGTTCAGACCAGGTAGCAGTATGAGCAGAGTAAACAAACTTCCTGGGCAGCACTGGCAGAAGCACATACCCTCTTCTTGATCAGTCATCAAGTCATGCTTGGACAAAGCAACCACAAGAGTTTTATTACGCACGGGATAGCACGAGCAGCACAGTACTCGTTTTCTCAGTAGCATTCCTTTTGCACACTCTGGTTTATATGAAAAAGTCCCCAGTGTCCCCACGGAAACATCAGAAAATCCAGCTCTGCTGATTCCCCAGCCCCTGAACTAAGAGACATTTAGCCGTGCTCCCAAAGCAAGACATCCGCATGGTCACGAGGTTGTGCCGGCGGCTCCCGCAGAGGACGGACAGCAGGGGAAGCCTTCACATCCTCGCCAGCTAAACAAGCTTGCTAAGGAGAGGCAAAGCTGGTTTTCTCAACAGACATGCCAAACCATGGAACATCAGCAGTTCCTATGTCCATAGAATCCCCTGAGATTTTGTGACGATGATCTTCCTGGGACTGATCTGCAAAGATTCTCCAGTTACAGCAATGACCTCACTACTCACCGTGCGCCCAGACTAAATCCACAGCAGCCAGTGGCAGCCAGATGTGCCGCAAACAAAACGGTTCTGCACTGGAAGCAGTGGTTGTTGGGGTACTGTAGTCAGGCAGCAAAACCACGACCTCGAGCTTACTCTGGCTTTTATCTCGTGAGCCAAGGCAGAGTGAGGCACATTGATCTATAAAAACCAGCCATAGGGAAACTGTGAGGTCCAGGAGCCGTGCAGCTTTGCCATCTCACATGGCAGCACCTACTAAAACTTGCTTTCCACCAAGACACCTCTACTCCCTTATCTCTCAGCAGCATTATGTCACACAAGTTATTTTTAAAAATATTTTTTAAAAATTTGCTAAAAACTGGAATGCATTTTGTGAGGACAGGAATTCAGTTTTAGATTTTAAAGCCAGTTCAGACATGTAATTGTATTAATACAACATATTGTGAAAGAATAATAATAGAAA
Source organism: Baryphthengus martii (assembly GCA_013396935.1). Taxonomy (NCBI): domain Eukaryota; kingdom Metazoa; phylum Chordata; class Aves; order Coraciiformes; family Momotidae; genus Baryphthengus; species Baryphthengus martii. Next base: position 274,651 of record VWZK01007245.1, read on the forward strand.
TACTGATGACATACTTAAAAGATTTAGGCTTAAAATCATTCCTAAAGAATAAAGCTATGATCATAGCCTGACATGTTAATTACTAAGAGCCTGTAGTATTTAATTATCTGATTTCAATAGCTCTAGGAAATTAAAGAGGAATATTGGGCTCTATTATATGAAATACCTGAATAGGCTCCGTCACAGGCGTTCGCTGGAAAGTGAATGACTTAACAATCAACACACCACTGACTATATATAGCCAATACAAGCAGAAAAGAGAGAGGAAGCAACTTCACTGGTGAGGGGGAAATCCAAGGTACCTCCTTCCCTGGAAACCAAACGCAGGACAAGCAGGAGTTTAACAGCAGCAGTTGTCACCACTTGTCACAAATCAAAAGATACAAGGTAAAGAAAGCAAACCCGTCACGCAATCAGAAGAAAAACCAGAACAAATTTACGCAATGCATGCACTACATACACCAAATTTCTGTTGGTTTAGGTATCTTTCCCCCCTGTCAGATACAATGAAGGTCTTGAGAAGCAGAGTCCGTTTAAGAAAAGTCATTTTTCCAGTGGAAGTGAGCAGATCAGATTAGAAGAAGACTTGGAAAAAAGTAATTAACATGACACGACACCATCTGAATCGAAGGTGCTTTATACCATAGTCATAGCTTACGTTTCTTTTTTACAGCTACATAAAGCTACATCCCTTCCAAAGCTTCCACATTTAAAAAGGTCATGTTTCTACTCACCATTATGAACAAAATCTTTAAACTCTCATATTATAATCTTATCATTTGACACCTTCTGAATTCTGCAAACAGTCTAAAACAACGGCTGAGAAGACGACAAATGTACAATGTCACTCAGCTCAAGCTAACCCGTCATTTTAAAAGGATAGCAGGATATTGGGAGGTACGCCACAAGCTGTAGCACGAGTGATGGAAGCCCAGGGAAAGTGGTGATTTACTAACTAACCCTAAACCAGTTCTCCATTCAAAACGTAATGTGGAAGTATCACACTAACCTTGGTGCCCTTTATGAACACCGCTTCACACCTGCAGGGTCAGCCTGGAAAAGCATTTGTGTGAGATGTGCTGTCCTCTCGGCTCTCTGAAGTTCGATTCACATCATTTTCTTTTGCTGCCAAATGTTGGAACACACCATCTAACACACCTCTAACTTTCTCTGCTCCTTCTCGCTAATACATCGCCAAGAGTAAATACAACCCAGTACAATAATACCCCATTCCAAGGGCTATTAGCCAACACAAGTACTGAGCAGAGAGAGAATTTCCAAATATCTCTAAATACTGGCTATCTCAAAGAAGATGACGAGGAAACCACCTTGTCTAACTCAAGTACTTTTGCTACCTGTATTAAAGCGCCATCAAAAAAAAAAAAAATTAAAATAAATAAATAAATAAATCTCACAAGCATCTTATTCCAAGTCTCACGACAAGTCTGGGTGGAACATGGAACTGATTTGCCACCTATAGCTGCAGATCCAAAGATGCCATCACGCCCCATCACACACCCTGCACGCCAGCCCCAAGCAGCCAAGGTGAACTTGCCAGCTTTATCTTTAGTTTTCAGAAAGGTTACGTCTTCTTCAACATGACAACACAGCAGAGATGTCAGAGTACTCCATCTCACAGAAAAAAAGTAACATGCCCAGGAACAGTTGCTCAAATTTATATGCTGCAAATTACACTCTTCTTCCTATCTACTTTAAAAATAAAAAATAAAAAACAGACAAACCCAAACCATTAAAAAAGGGGGATATGCTACAATTAAATGCTACTATATTACTAAAAAAAACCAACAAATCAAACCGAAGCCAAACCACAAACCCATTGTTACTTTTACAATATCCTAGAAGAAGACTTCTCAGATGGATTAGCCTGCAGGATGAGGACAGGAGAATCAAACCACTATATAAAATGCCATCCCGGTTCCAGATAGATTCTTGACCTTGAAAACCCCAAAACAACAACAAAAAAATAACTCTCAACAAAGTAAAACCACCTTTAATTAAATCCCTACATAAAACAACATTTCTATGCAAAACAACTGTTTAGTCAAAAAGTAAATATATATGTTTAATTCTCTTTCAAATGTCAACAAGAATTGAGAGCTACCAGTGTTCCTTGGAGAACAAGCAGTAGTTAAAGTCTATCTTGCTGATGTTCAGAAACAGTATGTTACATCTTTTAACCAGCAGTTCCCTATTGCACGTAACAAATTTGCTCTCCGTTTAAGCACCTAAAAGCCTGGTACCTCACTGAATAAATTAAAACAAATCCAGTTTCTTCAGCAACCATCTTCAACATATATATCTTGGTAAAGCAACATTACTGCAAGCTTTTAATAAATACAGAAAGAAAAGATTAACGACTTCTCATTGATGTTTTACGGAATGAACTTTTCCCATAAACACTTGCTTTTCCAAACATTTGGGTTTTTTGGTACGTGTGCTCTAAAAATCACTATGTGTAATATATTTAATGAAAATTTTCCATACCTCAGTCAGTACATTTGCATGGCACAAGTAATTGGAGATGTGAATTCCAATGTAAGGCTGCGAGGAGTTTTGTGGTGAACCTGAAATAAACGTGCCTCTTATGGAGCTGAAAACAAAGCCCCAGAGGTCGAATGGGAGACCGTTACCAGTGAGGGATGCTCAGACACGTTTGGCCTAACTTCCCTCCTATTGAAGGGCTGCTTTTGTCTGTGTTAGGTCAGAGGAACAAAATTGTGCCCTCCCGAACATTTGGACGCTGCATCATTTTCTAAAGGTGTGCATGTTTGTCTGTCCCGCCCCATCCCTTCCCACCCCCTTCCCCATCTTACAGATACCTACTCGTCGTTCGGCAGCAGTATAAGACATTCAGCAGCTCCCTGCAGTACAATGACACCGTGGTTGCTATTTACAGTAGAATTAATTCATCTCTGCCAGTAGGGTAGAGTTCATAGGAAAAATATACACAATATGGTAATTTTTAGCCAGATTAGGATATAAAAAAGAAATTTACTCTTCATGTCCCAACTTTAAACAACGAACAATTCGGCCAGAGGTCTTCAAACCTCCTCACTATGTTAGAGTACATTACCCTAACGTATAAAAAGAAATATTTACACTTCCACAAAGTACCACAGAATTTTAAAAAATGCCTAGTAGCTCTCAGCGTGCAAAGTCAGCAGGAACTGATTATCCAGAATGTTCACTATTTATAGACACAGTCTTGGAATCAAGCATTCAGAAGCAGAGTGCAAAAGACCCAGGAAGTATTTCAGCCCATTTCTTTTTGTCGTCGTTTTCTTGCTTACTTAAAATCAGTTTTGTTGGTCCATTCCACAGACCCCCTTTAAAAACACTTATCACGGTAACATTCAGCTTAGTGCAAATGCAAAAATCTTCTAGGATCTGTAATCTTTCCGAACAGTGTGAGCCATCCAGTTCACTTTAGTAGTCCAACTCTCTCGGAGCGCTTCATCAAACTTTTGCTTAAATTGCTTTAGTGCTTCTTCCTCACTCTTCCCTAAGGCCAGAGAGTCCTAAGATGACAGGAAAACAAGTATTGTTAGGAATTCTAGAAACCACAGTTAAGGCCTCCTCCAGCTTTCAACACAAACCACATTCTACTTTTTTCTGACACTTTTTCCCCTACTATTCATTGAGCAACACATCTCTGTTGTTTCCTGGGTTATCGAGATAGAACTAAAGAAGAACTAAGCAAATATTTTCACCTTTACAGGTCTATGACTGTGCATGAGCCAAGATGTAAAATACTGCTGAAATGACTACACTGAAGGTGGGGGGATGTTGAACTCATTACAGAATCGTTGGGAGCAATGCATATACATCATTTCCTTTGACCGCTAGGACCCACAACAGACCTTGTTCTGTAGAGCTAAACAAATAAAGCTTTGAGAACTATGTAGAAATACTGAGAGAAATGGAAAACAATTTAAATATATTCAACTTAGAACCAAATTCATACACTGGAAAAATGCCAAATCCCGTGGAGCCGTAAATCTTGCTTTACCTTGAGATACTGGATGTCCTTGACAGAGGTGAGCTCTGGAAGCCCTGCAGTTAACATCAGTGCAAAGAGTGTAATAAATAGGTTTCCATGCTTTCGCAGAATCAAGTACGCTTCTTCACAATACTGGCGGAACCTTCGTATTCAACCACAAAGGACGTGCAATGAAGACAACACAGAAGAACTTACACAGCTGACAAATGTATGTGATAATTTCCAAAAATCGTTATCTGGTCTAACACATGTATAGTAACAAAAGACAGAGATGTTTGCAGAACCTTCGGTGCATTCCCACAGAAATACCCATGCTTCTCCAACAAGCCCTTAAAATGTTGGTACAGAAGACCAGAACCTTTACAAAACCCACTGTTCTTCAGAAAGAGCAAAAACCTCCATGGTAATGCCAGCATCCCAGCTCCCTGCAGAGCCTATATAGTGGAGCTACAGCAGGGGGCGGAGCGGGGGAAGCTACCTCTGTGGCAGTCCCTACCAATTCAGGCTGTATCTCTAAGGTAAATCCTTTCAGTAAACATGGCCAGAATTGAACTGACCACCAGATTTGGCATAAAGACCAATCACGCAGACATCTGAGAACTTGCTCAGTGCTCCCAGATGTACCACTGTTCAGTGTCTAATCTGCAATTTTCCACCGGAAACAGGAAGAACCCTTCAAATCAAGATGAGAAGTTGTAATACTAAATTCTCTTCTGAGAATCTCTGCTGGATTAAGAGCACATGGCTCTGTAAGCCTCAGCATCTCAGTAAGGTCAGGATTGATCAGCACCCTAAATGCACGCTGACGGACAGGAAGGGCAGAAGGAAGACTATTTCTAAATCCAGTGCTTCATTTCACTCGAAAACCAGTCTCTGGGACCCCTCCCCAGTGTCCAGAGCTGCTGAAGGGTGAGCTCAGAAGAACCTGCCATCTCCTGCTGGAGGAGATAAAAAGGAATTGTATCCAGTTTCTATCTGTGAAGTAATTTGTGTCTATACTCTGGCTCAGGTAGGGCAGCAGATAGTAAACACATCTCACACTTGCACACGAGCAGAAATGAACAAGCCAAACCCGGACAGGTTCCTGGTCTGCTTGAAATTAGCACCAGAGATCATCTCACAAAAGGAAGAGTTCAAAATAATACTCACCGACCAAATTTCTCAGTGTTCCCTGTTTTTCCTTGTTGAATAACATGAATGAAATCATAGGTGAGTATGAAAGGTACCCGTTCCCTTTTAATTCCAAACTTGGACTTGAAGTTTCCAAGAATATGCCCAAAATCTATATGAAAGAGCTAAAAAAACCCAAACAAAACAACAAGAAGTGAAAATTAATTTCTCCAGTGAAATATTTCACTTTTTTTTAGTATCTCTACAGGATGCTGCTCAAGAACAGTTAACTCATAATGTTGCTCTCCTCAAGTCCATGGTTTCAATCTTTTGGGAGCATTTGATTTTAAAACATTTCCAAGTTTATTTAAGTCAGTGATAACATCCATGCTTTTCCAAGTGACCACTGCTCCAAATCCGCGTGTAAAAAAGTATCTCAGGTTTAAGCTTCTGATGCCTGCGACAGACATCTTGTTGGTAATATCAGATAGAAAAACGAGCCCAAGGATCGCCATCGTATCCAAGGGCTTGCACAACACAGATATCGTAGCTGTTATGCAAACAGAAGAGATTTTTACCTGACCATTTTTTCTGACCATGATGTTGTCACTGTGTCTGTCACCAATTCCCAGTACGTAAGTAGCTACACAGTAGCCAGCACAGGACAGCGTAAATTCTTCAATGGCTCGATCCAAGTCATCTCTATAACCACAAAGAAATAATCTTAGTGCAAACTACTGGTAACTCATGTCATGCTTTGACCTCAGAAAGGATTTTTCCTTGTTTAAGCCAGAAGCCAATTAGAATGCTGTAAAACAAGACTTATTTGAGTGAAAATACTGTAAAAAGCAGCTATGGAGCATAGGAGAACTATTATGAAAGGCAACAACATCAAGACTTGAGACCCACAAAGATTTCTTAGGTTTGTTTGTTTTGCCAAACCCCGTATAACTTCCTCAACAACATCCAGTAAAAATGCTGCAAATTCCAAAATCATAATTTGAAGTCCAAGGGCACCACGAATCTGAGTCAGAATTTGATATACTAGGAAAAAAGTAGTAACAAACGTGCCAGAAGAGCCACACATTCCTCAGTATTGAAATAGAAACTGACAGTCATTTTGTAGCATACACTAGAGATGAGAAAATAACAGTAGAAATTACCCTAAATTGTACTCCTTCAGCCAGTTTAAGAGAGCATCTTTGTTGAAGGCAGCAGCAGCGGCGACATTGCTGCTATTTAACTGAATGTCAGCAATGGTTTCTGAACTAGAAACAGCCTCAATCAGGCCAGAGTGGTCTCCAGTTGCCAAACAGCCATAGGGCAGTATCCTGAAACAAAACACAGACTCACATTAAAACCAAAAGCAGTAAGAACGTTCCCTTAGCGTATCAGTATTTTGCGCAGGCTGTATACTCACCCTCACTTGAACATCAAACTCTTGAAGGTTTAACATACAGATATTCCTTACAAAATTAAAATACCAGCAATATGCTTTAAACATTAAATTTTTGTATTACATCCATATATGCAATAAAAAAAAAAAATTATAAGCAACCCTAATTTTTCCCTTTCACCAGGGAATTGTAACTTGTAATTTTACAGGAGAAACCACAGAGGGAGCCCTTTGTTTTAATTTGTGAATTACTGGCTAAACAGAAAGTTACGCTCACATTTTTTCTAAACTCATTTGTCTAAACGGAAAAAAAGATTTTATCCTATTTCCCCATTCTTCCTGTTTCAACTTAAAATGCTAGAGATACTTTTAAATATAAAGTTTTTCAATTCTTGGTAATTTAAAGCATAGAAACCGAATGAAAGACAGGAATGAATCTATCTTTTAACCTGCCTGATACATGAGAATATTCCTGTGCATTCACATACCATGCCTCATAAAAAGATCGACAACAATACCATTGCATTAAAATAAGACACAATTAAAAATACGAATCAAGGAGAGATGTCTCTAAATAGTTTTTCCAAAACGTTTCCTCACTTCAGATGTTTAAAATGTTAAACAGAATGGCAGCTTAGATGGGAGCTCCACGCACATAACAGAATTTAGAGCAAACTCTTCAAAAGCATTGCAACACAAACTGAAGTGCTGGGCACTTACAGATAGTAAGTTTGCTACAGAGCAGGATCACATCTCTTAACTGACACAGTCTACTATCTCAAGCCATAGAAGAAAAAGAAACACAAATCCAGATGAAATTCATAGGAATTTTTTTGCATAATAGCTGTTAGATAATCAAATGGTTTCTCTAGCTCAGCAATAACACACAACTGAAGAGACAACTGTAGTAACAACTATATATAATAATTACAATAATAATAATCATATATTTTATACCAGTTATACTGGCATAAAAGTGAATGGAAAACCAGATTCAACAGGGTATTTAGAGACCACTCGACTTCAAAATAAAAATAATAAAAAAAAGTAGCAGCGCAGATTTGGAACCTTCTTCCCGTTTCTATTCTAACCTATTTCCCAATTAAAAACCCCAAGACTCTAGACCAGAGGGTTCTCACAAAGAACAGGCGGGTGTCTAATTCCTGAACGCCCGCGGTCATGATAGGAGGAAGCACTGCCCATCCTTATCACGACACGACAAACGTAAGCCAAATATTGCCAGGTTAAAGTGCACGCTGGCCTTCGTCCACGGCATTTCAACCCACCCTACTTGCAGCTTAACTGGGCACATGTCCAACAACTTCCCCTTCAAAAGCAAGCAATGATGAAAGCCTTCAGCCCCTTGAGGGCTGTGTGCTTACAACTGGAGGAAAAAACATCCTTGTCAGAGAGACAGTTTGACAGGAGTCAAGTTGGGGACAAATCCTCTGGGCCTTTTCCATCTCATCCTGGTCTTTCTGACTTCAACATCTGTCAGCAGGATGTGCTCCCTGCTTTCTAATGCCAGTAAAGACCACGGACAGATCAACACAGCAACCCTGGGCAGGACAGATCATTTTCTTCTTCACTCCATTTAAACTCTTGAAATAAAGAACAGTATTAATTCTCCCAGGCAGTATCTTTCCAAATACACCACCAAGTTCTGGTGACTTATCAACACATTCTCTGTTAACCTCAGGTCCAGTGGTTTAGAAATAATCACATTTTATAGACTTGTAACAAATACATTTTCCAGAATGTTTGTGAACTCTGATTTCATTCATATGCAGCCACTTAACACCAGACTTCACACACATTAAAGAGGTGAAAATGAAAATTCATCATAAACAGGCAGTGAAATGAAAAAGTAATATGGAGAACTCCTTCTATCTAAACACCTTCATGACAATTTCCCAAAGCAAAGGTCACTCAACACAGATCAAACTCCTCAACTCAGGATCTTCTGTTGCTCTGTTACTTTACCAGTTTCTCCCCTAACACAGTTTCAATGCTGTACCGCAGGTAAAGCAGCGGAATCACTTTTTGATGCAAGGACCACTTTCCTGAGAGGTGCAGATCTCACAGCACGCTTGGGAAGACAGCTGTTACGCTCCTCTGATGTGAAACATACTGGTAAAACTTCAGCGTTCCTCATACAAAGGTAGGTAATCTACTATGAGCATGCTCATATGCATCACATCAAATGTAGAACTTTTTAAAGCAAAGTAATAGGAAGAACTGTGACTTTTCAGGGGGGTTGAACCTCTTGAGACTCTTGTTTTGTCATTCTGCAGACAAAACCTCAATATAAATGCCATTGAACTTCAGGAGTTTGTTCCGTAATTACCTGTATTTACAGTATAAGAAATAATTAGAGATAAACTACAGAAGGAACTGAGGAAGTTTGGCTGCACATACTTAATAGCATCTTAGGCCAACTACTTCTTGCTCAATTTTCAGGTAATAGTTTAAGAAATGAATAGGTATGGGGATTAATTAAGGAATAAGCTCCTTTGTTTTTTTTACTTCTTTCTGGTACTTGACTGGCTGACGTCTAAGGTAAAGTGAGTCTGAGCCAGATGTCCCTCAATGAGAGAAGAGGGCTTGTCGGGGTGATAGTCTTTGCCGTCTCATTTACTGAGACGCGGATGCAATTTACATCGGAAGCTTTATTCGGATGTGCATTCCACCATGCATCCCGTGACGGCCCAGGATGAAGGGCCTACAGGAATACACTGCTGCATCCTCCTGTACACATGCATTTCCTTTTCCAACACAAACCCTGGTCTCGTTCTGGTATTTGGTCAGAATACACACATGGGAACCAAGACAACAAAACACACCACGTGTGGAAGAGGCCAGCTTACCCATGAGACAGATCAGTTGACAATTAAACAAACAAACCTTTCTCCTTCTTCAGCTTGGGAGATCTCAAGCCCAATATGTATTTGGTGTTCTTCTCCAGAGCTGAGAAATCCCACTGGGAATAATGTGCTTGCTTTAGACACAGATTGGGCAAAGACTTCGTTTTAAATTGCTTCTCAATAATTGACTGCAGAGTGCAGTGCAACGACAAGGAAACTGATCCTAGCCCAAACTCCATGACGGCAGCAGACTGGTTGCCACCTGATCCATGCTTCATGGAAGCTGTACCATTGGCCTGTGGCAAGGCACTACTGATTGGAAGAGAGAGCAAACAGCAAGTGCTCTGCTCTTGCGCTGGCGAGACAAGAGAGAAGCCCTGCGTTATCCAAATGGAGTTATCAGACTGTCGTGGAAAAAAGTTGAAAAGCACAAAATCCATCATGCATCCACAAAAGGAAAATGGGAAATCACAACTTCAGGGAAACCAAAGCTTCAAAGGATGACACAGGCCAAGGAGAAAAGACTCCACTCATTGGTATGGAAGTAGGAGGTGGTATTTTTCAGTAGAGCAGATCTATCTGACATGAATCCTGTTGCCCAAGCAAGTAGCAGCAAGTCAACAAATCCTGACTCGTGAGCAAGGCAACAGAACTCATCCTCACTGCTGCTCATTCACAGATTTTGGAGTTGCCTCTTCTCGAGAGGCCGGTCGACTGTAAACATGGAGATCACAAATCTTACCCTCTCAGCTGCATCCTCGCGCTCCAGGCACTGGGAATGCTGTTTTGTCCAATTCTCTTCTCAATTAAGGCCATTTCAGAGCCTTCCCTCAGCAAGTGCCTGGTTAATGTCACTCTGACAAACATAGAACTGTAACTCTGCCTCAATCTCAAAACTTGATTTTATAATCAAAACTATGAGAGGATGAATGGAAGGAAGATGCTCCCAGTTAAGTAAATAAATAGAAGAGGCCAACTATAGAACTTCAATTCTCACTAGGAACTTCCTCTTTCTAATTCTTTTCTTCTGAGAGCTTTTAGAAAAATCTTGGGACATCAGAGCCACTTTTTTGGTTTTCCTTTGTTAAGTTTAAATAAATGCCTTAGTCAGGAGAAGCGTATTTGATGACTCCTAATCACTATTCTTGTTTGCTAGGCACGGTGTGTGGCCCAGGCTGGAGCCACAAACTAAGCTTCTGGGAAGGCAGCAACCAAGGAATGCCTCATCTGGGATTCCACAGCTGCCAGAGGTTGTCCTTGCCCTTAAATGCCGGATCAGTCTCCTCAGTCTATTTATAATTACATAAATTATCTAAAGTTTCCTCAAATCAGTGTTGAACGTAACAAACACTCAGCCACCTCATCGCAAACATACACTTCCAGAAACAATTTATTGTTCGCATTCCTACCTTATCCCATACTTCACTTGGAGGAATCTTTTGTTAGCAGCATTACTAACACATTTATAATCTTACTTATCTGTGTGGGTTGATGTTATGTGCTTTATGAAGAGCCCACTATTATGACTGAACCACATCAAATTTGAAATGAGCTCAAAGAATCTAAATGAAGTATTGAAAATAATATTTAAGTAAGTACTTCTAGCCTTATAAACAACACTTACGAGTTGAACACAAAGGGTTACAGCTCTTCTACAGTCTTACAAAATTGAATTTATGGCCTCCAAATAATGTGACACCCAGTATCTCCTTTGGAACTACTTTTTGAAAAAGAAATTAGAATTTGAGAATTACACTAGCTGAAACTGGTGCACAGGCTTGACTGGAAAAGCTCCCAACATACTGGAGGGTTGTATGACGACGCTGAACAATGTCTGGTGCTGTTCAGATACAAACAAACAAAGGCACAAATCCCACTTGCTGGACCCTTAACTCAAGAACTGTTTCCCGACTTTATACAATGCTTTTTATCTAGATGACTATTGAAGGATGAAAACAGTAAATTCCAGAAGAGATCAGGGAATTTATAATCAGTGTAGCAACTTAGATAAACAAGAGATACAGTGCATCAGGAAAAACATTCCACTTGAAAACAAACAAAAATCCCAAAGTTTCACTTCACTTCTTCCATTACTTCTTTTCATGGCCAAATTCTTTTGTAATGTGGGCCATCTAAGGAAAGAAATGCAAAGAAGAGCCATCTAATCAAAGTAACCGCTTTCTGTGGCCTAGTCACCTTGGCTACAACAACTGAAACCTTTGGGCAACTGACAACTGAAACACATACGCTTAGAAAGGGGACAGTAGGGAAGGTATTAAAAAACAGGAAAGCTTTACTCCACCCCCCAAGAGATCCTTACCGGAGATCCAGACCAGCTTCTTTCCAAAGGATGTCCATCAAACGCAAAATCTGGAGCGTCAACATGTCCTGTCGTAGATCTATAATGAAAGGTACTTCAGTTTCTCAGTGTGTTGTAGATAAACTTTCAAATGTTTCTAAGGCATTCAGGAAAAGGCATCCAGAAATACTCATCAGGCCTAACCATTAAAGTGGAATTAATCGTAATATCATCGTTGTGACTGAAACCCAGTCAGAAAAAGAGGCTTAATTCATTTACTGATGTTAGGGCAAACCACGTTTATATTACGGCAGTACAGAGCAACGCAGCTTAAGCGTAAGTGTGGGAATGAAAAAGAAAACTGTCCTAATTTTTAGCATTGCTTACCATCACCATTTTTAAAGATGATCCCTACAAGATCTCCTCCAAACATTTTGTTGTTGTATACTATCCACAGAGGCTTCATTTTAGAATCCATATATCTACACTTCTCAACACTAGAAGAAAATATCACAAAAGTTCTAGTCAAATAAGAATAATTCAACTGAAGAGGTCTAAACATTGCACAAAGCACAACAGAACACGTAGACTTCCAATCTGGAAGTATTTAAATGTTATCTCTGCTTTCATTCTGCTGCTCTGCTACGAGCACTTCACAAGTCATGAAAATACCTGTGATGGATGGAATGTATTGTATACAGTGACTGAAATACACATATCTAATGCTTAAATTAAACACTCGTATTTTCAAAGAAAGGTTTTATTTATATCCTCTCCCATCAATTTTTAGACTTTCTATTTAAGCGCTGTGAAAAGTTTCATTGGCTTTTATGCTTATTGTTATAAACAGATGTCAGAAATGCAGTCTAATTCATTTTTAGGCTTATATTTAAATAAATTTAGCTATGGTAATGCATTGACTAAGAGTGTATTAAGTTTCACGGTGGATTGCAAAACTCTAACTTAACCGGTGTCGTAACCTTAGGCAGATTCCCACCAGACCTTCTCTCTCTCTAGAAAAGGTTCCCTATGACAGATTATCTGCTGAACAGCACAGTCAATGGAAATCAGAGCACACATGCATTTCTGCTTCCATGAAAAAGCTACAGGAAAATATTATTCACTCATTCTTAACTTACTGCAGCTCTGAAAGTATAACAGAAGGATTCAGAGGAGACTGGAGGTCAGAAAGCGCTTCTCTGTAAGCATTTTGTTTCAAACACGTATGCATCGCATCCTTTCCCTTCGCTTTGCTTTGCTTCATGGCATTCAGCTTAATAAGACTATTTAAAGTCTTCATTTTATTAAGGGCTTCCACCTGAAAGAGGTATTTTATCTTTAAATGTTATTGCTGATTTTACACATAATACAATGCAAAATTCCACTTCTAAACAAAACAAAGTATTAAATAATCCTACAACTTTAAAAATGGAAATAATAGATGGCAATTAAGGTGGCATTCCCCCCGAAAAATATGAGAACAGCCTTTTCTAAGCCACTCATGTCCCAGAAAACTCATGTCCCTAAGTAACAAAGACATTTGATGAGATGAAAGCTCCTAAGCTTTCAGTCATTTTTTAAAGCATGACTTAACATTTCCAAAAAAAATGAATGAGGTATTTTAAAGCGTGATACATTTAAACAAATGCCTTCTTCAAAATACCGTTTCTGTCCACTAATTCAACAAAGCACACAAAATAGGTGCCCCTCTCCGTACTGAAGTCAACAGAAACATTTAGTGCTTCATACCACTAAAAAATTCAGACAGTACTTGAGATGAGCTGCAGATGTTTCATGGCACACGTTCAGGCACTTGCGCACAGTACCCTACAGCCATGAGACAATTTTCACATACAGAACTACCCATACTTAACCTTTTACAGAGCAGAACCTTAAATCTTTGTTCATTCAAATCCTCCTGAAGTTAGGGCATAAGGCAAATGTTCTATAATCAATTAAGGTGTTCCAAATCATAGTATCTCATCTACGCAATACTGTTACCTTAGAAATATGTAAAAAGGCAGCTATTTGCAATCAGTATCGCTGAGTTTATCCCTTTTCCCCTCTTTTTATGCTTTGCAAAGTTTTCTACCGTTACATAATTTCTAAGATAAATGTACATAAGCCCTTCAGTACTGTACCTAGATAATAACACATGCAACAAATAGAATTTCTACATTGCATCTACACCTAAGCGACTTGTTAGTCAAACATAAAATAACTGTTCTACCAACTAGCTGTATTTGCACTAGCCACAGTTAACATGTGCAGAAGTACAAATATTTCCTAGCAAACAGCACCCATCTAATAATTACAGAAGTTGATTTCTATATGAGGAAGCCTAACTTACAAGGTGCTGAGTCAAAACTTAACCGCTTCCACAGACAGACTGAACCCTGTCAGGCAGGATGCTGTGGAAATTGTATGCGGTTTGATTATAAAACTGAGGCAATGGAGACCTGCCAGGTCAGCCATCTGTCAAAACCAAAAGCACTCTGCTTTTCCACTATTCTAGGAGCTGTACAAACATCAGTGACAAGGGAACAAAATGGAACCTGTGTTGTACAAACAGGAACTTTTTGAAGTATTTCTACTTTGAATTTCTTCCGTGTTTGCACAGTTGGGAATTTTTTTGCCCCCTCTTTGATTGTACTGACATTTGTTTCCTGTGAAGTGCACAAAAACTTTACTGACCTTAGGTCTATTGCTTATAGCATTTCATCACCTAATCTTTTTATGATTTTGACAATACTAACAAGCACACATATGTACGAGATGGTCTCTTCAACGTCCTGTGAGCTGCAGTAATAAAGAGCACAACACTACATTCCTTTTCCTTAAGTCTCTCAAAGCACAGTTTCAGTGTAGACAGTACCAAAACTGTTGGAAATGACACTCGTCAGACAAGTATCTGAGGTAGTCTTTTGTGGCCTGATACAATAAATACATTAATTCCAGAGAAAGATCATTTTTCAAAGGTATTTGTGGTCACAATCTAAATTAACTTGCTAAAACTGCATTAGAGACTTCAAATATGATTTGTAAGTGTCTCTTAATGTTCTACTGATACACTTACTGGAGTATTTAAAAGCAGATGTCTCACATTTATCTGAGTATTTAAAAGCAAAACTATCTCTTTTTTTTTTCCTTTGTTGTTGTAAACAGCACATCTACATCAACACTAAAGCAAGTATTTGATTTACATCAATACCTCTGTTTCCAGGGAGTATTACATTATACTACAACTTTGGGGGGTTTTGCATCACCTTTTAACAAAAGCCAAAGCTGCAGCAAGTAGCACTGGAGTCATCTAGGTAATCATTCCTATTGAACAAGCTACCAGGACTGCGGAAAAATGCGACAAGTTTCAAGTGCGCAGAAGCTCTGCTTCTAAGAGTAATAATCCAGACAGTCTCCTGTTCTCCCCAGAACATACACATGCTGCTAAAAGGATGTCATCCACCTTGGAACACTCCCAAGCCATCTCCCTACCTCTGCAGCCCCACAGCACTAGCTGCTTTCTGTGCCAGGGAGGATTGCTCCAGCTATTCAGCTCTTCTTCTTCTCTGCCTCACCCCTGAGTCCTTCTCTTCCCCACTCCCCAGCAGATGGGTTTGTTAAGGTAATCAACACGCCCCGCAGGGGCTATGGAGTACTATCTGAGTTCTCAGCTAGGATAAGTCAAGATTTAAAGAAGGGAAGTCTGTACCTGTTTAGCAAGCACTTTCATATGGGCAACACTTCCTCGGCAGTAAGCTTCAAGTATCAAGCCGAACTGTACTGAAACAGCAGGTATATGAACTTCTGACCTGCAGGAAGAAAAGCATTTACAGACCAGCATACTTCAAGCCATTATTTAATTAAAAAGACAAAACAAAACAACAAACCAAACAAACCACAGCACCTCATGGTCATGTAGATAAAAGAAAAAGCAAGATTTCTGAAGAAATAAAGCACATTTTTGTGCTGAAGACTATGAGGACTGACTGGTTTCAATGCACACCACTTGTTTCAAGGTCTAGTTTTGCTCTGGAGACAGTAATGTTGAGAGATACTGATTGGATATTTGTTTTCAAGAACCCCTTTTATTCAAGCAAGTAGTACTGAGAAGTCATGGAAGATGATGTTGACAATCAGGGCTGCTATTAACTCAAGTCTTCTCAAATCCTGGAAAGGGAAAAGCCAAAATTTGCCTGAGGGGGAACACCTGGAAACAAAGCACCGAACCTTATACCAGAGCCAATTATCCTCCCAAAGTATTTTCATGTAGTATTTGCTCTTTTTATTTAGAAATATTAACATAAATTGTACTTTTAAGACAGAATCAGCCTATAGTCCATGATCCAAGATTTCTGTAAGTCATAGAACTGGTCATTCAAAGTAGCAACAACACACAGAACTGCTTTTATTTTCCATTAGGCTCTCAACAATATTATAAATTTTTCCCCACCGCGAGGTATAAATATTGTAGTTTTACTGCACGCACAGTCAAAACAAACACTACAGTTACATACAAATCCAACTTATCCTAGTTAGAGCTGAATGCAGTTTGGAATACTTTTATCAAACCTTAGATTACAAAACAGTGTAATATATTTTTAATCACAGGTTTGCTCAGATCTTTAAAATGCCAAAGGTAAATAAACCTAAAGAGAACTTGTAGGGGACTAAAACAATGGCTCATTTATAAAAATCCTCAAAAAATCATATTTGAAACTCCAATCAGGCTGAACAGTTTCAGAAAGACCCAATGGAAAAACTCCTACCTTAGATGCCAAAACAGCATCTGTCCTATCCTCCTGTTGGCGAGCGCTCTCTCTAACAGGAATCTGGAGAGCGCACAATCGAGAAAAGGTTCATATTTCAGGACTTGCACAAGTTGAAGAAGATACTGAGAGAGCTCTTCATCACTAGAATAAGGTACACAAAAGCAGTTATTAATGATATTCCAGAAATCCAGAGGCGTGTAACAAACCCAGCAATGACACATTTGTTTCAATAGCAAGAGCGTCCCCCAGTTTGCAGTCAGACGGAGGCCAATAACACACAAGTTAGGGCAATAGCCAGAGGGATCCATTCACCAGTAAGTTGTACCTCAAACAGAATCTTAAGGCCCTCAAACCTGTAAGTAAAAACCTGCTGTTCAGTCATGCACTTTTACAAGATCAAGCTCTCAGCCTGAGTGCCAGGTTAAGTATCCAGGAGATTAATGATTTCAAATTATTTCAGACTGAACATTGGATCCTTTTGACCACTCAGTCTCTGACTGAGGAGCTGGACCTTTGGAACCACATAATAAGCAGTGGGCATGGACAAGGACTGAAAATAACTGCATACATCTACCAAAATCACGCAGCTTACAAAGACAGGTGAGAAAAGTATTCAATCCACTAAAAGCAAGTCATTTAACATGTCTTTAGAAGTTACTACCTGTCAGTTAATACATGTTAACTTATTAAGCTATACCGACAGCGTGATCCATTTAGTACTGCTTGGGGTTTTTTTCTGTTTGAAAAGTACATCATGTTTGAGAAACCAAACAGCGCCCAAATTACTCCTACTTCAGAAGTGCAAATGTTAAGTATTTAGCCACAGTTTCTAAACATACTATTGAAAAGCATCTCTGCTAATTCACTACTTTAAGCAATAGTTTGACATAATACAAGTAATTCCAATAGCGTTTCATAAAACCCTGTGTTCCCCTCCAAAAAAAGACCCCTCTCACACTTGACAATTACATTACTCTAGAAAAAAAGTGAATGTTCCTTGACGTTTTACATTTGAGTATCTTTTTTCTTACAAAAGGCCTGCAGAATTCAAATTCTCTGCCTAAGCAGAAATTCTTCTGTCACTTGAAGACTTCAGATGCAAATACCAAATCTTTTAATTCTCTCCATTTTACTCCACAAAACACCAGTAACTTGGCACAAACATTCAATATTCTGTGTTGTATTTATTTTCACCTATTTTTTTTTTTTTCAGCTAATAGGATCAACTTTAGGTTACAGTTTTTACCAGCTACCTTTATCAGACTTTTTAAAGTAGTTAAAAATTGTTTCCTGATCCCCAACTGAACAAGATTTTGCTTCAGAGCCAGAACTAAGAATTCTGGAAATCCAGATGTAAGAATTCACTATTAGGATAGCCCAGCAACTAAGCTGCTTGTTTGTATTAGGAAGAAGTCAAAATTTTATTTTTTTTTTCTTTTTACCCCAAGAGTCTAGCCTTGACTATTAAAAAAATTAATCATTAAACTATTCATCACAGAGAATTTAGAATTCAAGGACAGGAAGCATGCAGTAATGCTGCAAAACAATAATGTTATACAAATACTGCCCTAGGTTACAGTGAAGAGCAAAATTATGTGCAATAAGGGAAGAACTGCAGATAGTGAAGGCTACTGTGAAGAACAAACAAATCAGTAATTCTCTGGATTTTTTTATTATAATCTACAGTTTATATTTCCTTTAAATGATACAGCCAATCCTGGGCGTGAGGTGGCTGCACAGCATTTTTTATAGTATTTGACTACTTAATAATAAAGGAAGAAAATGCTACAGAAGCTCTCACATTATCTTGCTCTCCCTTTGTCCAAGAAAGGGGTGACCACAGAACCCTCCCTGGGACAAAGGCACACTGGTGTTCTCTCAGCAACAATGAAAATAATCATCACTGAATACAAGATGTCAGAATAAGGTTTTATTTGGCTGCTCATGTGCTTATCTAGAAATCAAATTGTTTTATCTCCCATCTATTCAGGGCAGGCAGTACGCTTAAATATTTCCTCTTTGAGTTCTTTTTTTTCCCTATAAACAAAGAGAAGGCAGTTTCTCATCCCAGAAATCCTTGCATGCTCAAGTACAACAATATACTCACCTCATTTGCTTTAAACAACCCACTGCATACTCTCTGACATACTGGTCTGGGTAATTGAAATCCAACAATTCTAATGCTTCTCTCGGCAGCAGCTTGGGCCATATCTGAAGGAGAGCCTGAAGCTGTTTCAAAAAGATGACTTAGGTTATAGATGAAGCAACTATTTAAGAAAACAGATGGGTATGACTGCCCATAAAAGTGTTCATACTAACAGAAGGAGGTTACAGACTGGTCTGGAGGGAGGGAAGAAAAAAAAAGAAAAAAGAAAAAAGAGAAATAATTTGGGCTCACTTCTGGTTAAGTTTCTTACCCCTTAAAATGACCCAGTCTTTTTTTTTTTTTTTTTTTGGCACCAGGACTCTTTTATACTTATTCTGAAAAATCTGTTTCCTCACATACAGACACAATCCACAGCAAATAAAAACTAGGAAATCCCAGACACATATGGTTTAGAAACAGTTTCAATAAAATTCAGATAATCTTTTGTACATGCTCTCATAAATACATAAACATTTTGGTCATGGTAAAAGTTTTCCAGTTAAAAACGCCCAAAGTTAAAGAAGGCTTTTGTTGAGAAATATCTTTACCAAAAATATTTATCCACCTAGACTTATGGAGCTTTTTCCCCACATATGCCATACATAGTAATGAGCTTAAATTGCACAAAGGACGGCTCAGGTTCGATACAGCCTGCATTTCACGCCAGAACACTGCCTGAAACACTCAGAGGGACAGATTCTGACCCACTTCATCTGGGCAGTTTTGTGAAATTCAGAAGGCAAGAAACAGGCACAGATCAACCACAACAAAACGCCGGTGGCTGTGCTACAATTCCAGAAGTGGAGGGGAAAAAAAATCAATTAAATTGTTTTCCCAGGCAAATACCGGTATGGTACTTGTACTGGAATTCTGAAGGAAATACAAACACCGAGCATGTGTTTCATTAATACCATAGAAGACATGTTGAAAATGCAAGCAGCAGCTACACTTGTCAGACACTCAGTAAGAAACTGCAGAACAAACTTATCAGAACTTCTAGGCAACCTACTTTAAATCAGGTGCAGAACCAACAAAAATACAGAAACATTTTGTTCCTAATGAATGATCAAAACTAATGGTGAACGGGAAGTAGTCTGAAAAGGCAAGCCAGAGTGGTTTTAGATGCATCATATTAGGCAGTGAATTTTGAAAGTCATGGTCTACAGCATGTACATTAACTGTGAAGTTTAGTTGAAGATACAGAGCTCCTTATTCTGCTGAAATTATTTCAGAGGTTATTACAATAAGAAAACATTAAAGTGATGTGAGCTCAGAGGAAACGAGATTTAAACAACCTATGGAACAGTCAAGAAAACTCCCCAAACATCAGCTGCTCTGTTCAAGTTCTGCCTTGGACTTTTGACCAGAGAAGTGCAGTGTAACCAGCTCCACATCCCTGGAGCGCTGCATGCTACTCAGAAGTGCAGGCGAAAGGATTTCAGAAACGCTTCTTGTATTGGACAAAAGAAACGTGCCCCATGCAATGTCCTTGTCTGCTTCAGCAGCAGAAAGGTAACTCTGAAGACCTTCCAAGTACACCTCATTTGTAAAGAAATTTTGTATTTCAAAAGATGTTTCATGTTCTTAAAATTTCTCTGCAATATACATGGTAAAATACTGCACACATGACACAGCAAATAATTCTCTCACATGGTTTGCAATTCCTGACAAGCTGTGAGAAAATGAGGAACTTCAATTCTCAACAGCAATCCAAAGATTTAGAGAAAACTCAAATTTTGGCCTTGGTGTATCAATTCTTTTCTATAAAGAAAAAAACAATTTATTTTCTCACAAGAGAATTTTGCTATAAGAGACAACACAATTCAGCACAAGTCAGTATTTTTATTCCAGTTATTTCAAGTATTTACAAAATCACCTGTCTTTTCTCTAGCTCTCATTAATGATGGTGTCACTTCACTGAAAGCGGGTGGATATCTTTTCTTTTTTTTTTTTAATAATGGCTAAATTCTGCTTTGAGAATAAATACTGCCTGTGAATTCTGCTACCAAGTTCTGCCACCTCCTACTCTGCTGAGCGAGGAGGTTATGGCCACAGTAAGGGCAAACACCTTCAGAATTCCTTCAGTTGTAACTATTCTACTAGAATATCGCAATACAAGGAGAGCTGGGATGAAATCTGGATGGTAAAGAACACAAGACAGTTGCTTCAATCCTTTGTACATAACTTCATGGACCACCGAACTAAGAGATTAATGACAGTCTACAATCAAATATAATACTCCATTTCTACACAAAACCTTGCTACTTTCGAGCTGCATTAATAGAAACAGGGATATAGTTCTTTGGTTCATTTTTCCAATAAACAGCTGGTGCTTGTTTGTTTTTCAGGTTGGTGGTTTTTTTGGTTTTGAGGTTGTTTGTTGTTTTTTTAAAAACTTTTTTTGCCTTAAGTGTCAAGACATTTATTGAAATATCTACAGCTAACAATAGGTATTAAAGCTTCCGGTACGTGCATGCATGTTGTAGCAGCACAAATATCGCAAAATACAGCTAGTACTACACATATTTAATATTAATGTGATATCAATTATGACTCCTGCTAATTTTGAAATTCATAAAATCAGGCTGCCTTGCCTTATCTCAGCAGATAAGTCACTGCGAATACTCATGTCTTTGTATTACAGAAATATTTGGTATGTTTAAGGATAAGATCTCCTTTTTCAGATAGACTATTCCCGCTGCCAAAAAAAATATTAAAATATAAACCATGCTATTGTCTATACATAAGCAAACAAAAACGCTACATTCCTTGCAGAAAGTACACAGTAACAAGCAAGACAACTATGTATTTTCAGCCATCCCTTTAAAATAAGACGCTTTATATGTATTTTTTAATATTCCCAGATTTGAAGGACTTTGAGGTGTCAGCTAACACTCATACTCCAAATAACCTCTCCAAACTCCACTACCAAAGGCTGTGTTTCAAAGCATGCAGTCAGGATGCCTTCCCTTCACATGTTTTAATGAGTAAATCAATACCTACCTGTATTTCTAGTTTGTTATTTTCAGCTAATTTTTAATAATGAACAATAAATTCAGAAGCACATAGCGGAATTACTAAGGAACAAAGGATTCTTGCATGTGAGGGAACACATGCGAGTGAGGAATGCGTGCATGCTGCATTTTTTTAGCGTAGTGTTCATGGCACGGACCAGGAGCCAGGATGAAATTCCATTCACCTTTATAAGTTCACAGAACATATACATCTAGCCGGTAGGAAGGACGTAACAGAAAATAAACTCTATGCTGGAGGTAAACTAAGATTCTGTCTGACTGGATAATCACAAAAATCATGCACATAGACGGAAGCCAAGTTCTCATGGAGTAGTGTCCTTTTCTTCCAAGAACACCTATCTTGTCACAGGGGAAGGTCAGAATACTTGGCTGGACTAGACGATCTCACGAGGTCCCTTCCAACCTGAATGATTCTGTGATTCTGTGAAAATCCCTGCATTTAAGATCATTGTTGAGCACAAGATTTAAAAATCAGCCTGTATAAGTAATTGGTGTGCTTTCCTCATCATTCACAGGACCTCTGAAACGCACTTCGGGTTTTGGTTTTGTGCTTCTTAAAATATGAAGTGCATGTTTATGTGTCCAGGCCACAAAAGATATACAGTGAACTTTGGCTTATACAACAGTACCATTTCTAAATGTCTATACTTGGGCAAGAAACCCATTTCCTCACGATTTGACTCCAGCGTTTTTGCCCCATTATCACCGTCTTTGCCCTTACCTGAGCAACATCTTCAAGTTTGTTCCATTTTAAGGAGAGCAGCAGCTTTGGCAATGATTGTGGAAAATTTTCACGACAGTCATATCGCAAAGTCCAAATAAGATCCATTTCATTTTCACAGAGTTGACATAAAGGATCTCTTTCCATTATTTCTTTTAGCACAACATAAAACTTCTTACCACCTCGACCCTAGAAGATCAGAAATGGATAATGTTTTGACATATTCAGTAAGATTCTTGTATTTTAGCTCAAACACTGTAAATCCTACACCAGGAAGAGCCTCAGATAAAACTCACAAAACACAGGGGAATGACGACTGTGACTTTTTTTCAGATTTCAGAAGCTCTAAGAACTGTAACTAATAGATTCAAAATGCAGCATAAAGAAGTTTCTGAAAAAGTAACTAAACTTTGTAGTTAATGACACTAGATGGCAATATTTCTATTTTCCAACTCTAACATGGAGAGCTTTCACTTAGAGCGCATATACTTTCTCCTTTTGATTTTCAAGTGAGCAAATTTAATAGACGTATATATAAATTTTATAATTTTTTAATTAAAAGCCAAAAAACCCCACTTTATCAACAATAACCAAAAGGAAGTATATAAAACATTTTTTTTTTTTGTCTTCTAATCCAGATTTGCCTTTTCCAGCCATTTAGCTCCACTGTATCACTGAAGCATTAACAATAGCACTGATTCTGAAAATTAGTTTGTACCAATGAGTTTTCACACCGGCTCAGTTAATATTTTCTGTCCCCAGGAACGTCCCTCTACAAATCTGACAATCAAGCAAATCATCATACTTTAAGAAATTTTCCAGCAATACTTTATGCAGCCTAGGAATGTTTTCCAATTGCAAATCTACCACAAATCTTAGCCGTGTTCCAACTCCATAGCGTATGTAAAGCAATTGTGCTTTTTGACAGAAAACAGCCAAGTAGTCAAAATGATACTGGAAAAAACAGGACATACACCTGAATTTTGAGGCAGTTCACCAACACGAATTATATAAGAAAACAGAGCGAGTAGAACTGTTGCTATTTGAGCAGCTGACATTTATTTCTAGATTGATGTATAAGATAAAACCCCAAATACCCCAGGAAATTAATTTTAAAGCAGTCTTTAGCAGATGCTCACCGCCATTGCAGCATTGTCACTGCTTCTTGCAATCTCAGCTGCCTTTTCAAGTATCTGCAAAAAGATATTTTTAAACATATTAGATTAAAACCCAAATCTGACTGTTTTGAAAGAAATGGATTACAGAAATGAAGCAGATGGGGAAATTTTGCTGTCTTACAGATAAACGATGCTATTATTTTGTTTATACAGTGGTATAACACGGACTTCAATTCTGTGTCCTTTTTCTAATCTGCAGGACTATGGAGATCAGGAATAGGAGTGCCCATGATTCTCTCCATTTTCTTCTTCCTCACTGCTCCTGGGCTAAATAGTCTTCCCTAGAGGATCTTGTTTTCTGTTTGTTTCCATTTCCTCCTTATTTCTCAGTAGAGCAAACCAATTCCTCAACTTTAAATCATCCTTTGCTTTCTCATCTCCACTTCATGAGTCACACCTGCCACTCAGAGCCACACTTCTAGCCCTCTTTTTCAGTATGAATCCACAAACTTAGTCCTTCCACCACCCTCTCAGATCACCCGTGTGATCTCAATCAGCATTTCCAGCTACTTCTGTAAATCTAGGACGTTCCCTTCTGTGGTATCATGAACAACCAGCTTCCAACAAGAACTCCATAAAGCAACTATTTCACCAAGCTCCCAGCACCAGTTAAAACACAGCAACACTCAGGAGCAAGGACTGATACTTCTGCTAACTGCAAAGCAACATCTCCCCAGAGGGTCAGCTATGAGTTACTCTTGATATCTCTTTTTTAAGCCTTTTGAACATTCTACCCAGTTTTTGAGCTCCATGTACTAAATCACGTTGGGTAGTTAAGTATAGATCTATACACAGTTCTTCAATGATTTTCTGCACACTTCTGCAACCCACAGCAGTGCGTTAGAACCATGACTGCCTAAGCAAATTAGACTCGCTGAAGTGGTGGGGCAAGTGCATCTACCGTTGTCAGACGCTGCCACTTTGAGGAACAACTCATAAAACGAAGTATCAACTATGAAAGAAGTCTAAGAAATGACACTAGCTCCCTTCCCTCAGAGGTCTGCCTCTCCCATCACCCAGAAATATAACACCACTCCCAGACACAGATTCAGCAAGACTTGTATTGTCTTTACTCAGACAATATGAGAAACAACAAAAGACTACGATAAGCAGAGCCTAAGTACCCAGCAGCTAAAATCCTTACAAAGGTGTACTAACTTGTTTTATTTCTTTCTCTGGGTGAAATGCTTATTAACATCATGTATGACATCTGCTACTTGGCTGCAAAGCTTGTTTACATACTCTGTGTGAAAACATGCATAAACAAAGCCACAATGTCCTCATTCTCTGATGTTTGGGCTTTTCAGTTACTCCATTTGCAAACAAACTTTGAAAGTTTCTGCAAGTCCAGCTTTCCTCAAGTGAACTATGAGCCCCTCAGTGCATCATTAACCAGCTCAGTACACGGCTCCTGCATTAGACAATGGGTTTCTTATCAATTGTCAAGGCACTTCTGCTCACTCAGCCCCAAACAGCTGTTCACTGCAAGTTGACTGACACTATGAGGAAAAAAGATTAATCTATTTTTGCATATTGATTCTGTTTTCTTGGCAGAAACAAGCAACAACATTGGAAAAATTAGTAGCAGCCGTACATCAAGCAAGTCTCATCTAGATAATTTTGAAAAACAGATTCTCAGCTGATATAATTCAAGCAGCTACAATGTTTTTCCTGATTCAACAGGAGTTTCACCACGACAATCTTTCAGAGATTGGATATCTTCATTTTCTGTGGGAGAAATTTCAGTATACCCACAGAAACGGCATGAGTTATCAAAGAGTTTAGAGCTCTGATTTTCCCAGTGATACTGCAAAACAGTTTCTTAACTCTAGGGAGTCACAAGTCGTAAAAGTTACTAGAAAAAAGTAAGAACTGCTGAGGGAAAAACAAACCAAAAAACCACACACACACACTTCGTGGCATTTCTTTAAAGTTGAATGCTTTCAATGAATGTTTCATTAAAAGCTCTGCGATCGCTTTGTAAAGATGCTCTGGGATTTTCCTCTCTCTGATACACAGAATTTCTCAGGTACAGTTCAAGAAAGGGGCAGAGCCATAGAATAAAAAAAGCCAGCAGCCAAACAGAAGCCACAAGGGATGGTGAAGACCATCAGCACTACCTTGTGTGTGTGTACCAGGTAACTTCGTAAAATCTTTTGTCTGTATTTCACTTTATCATACTGAACACTTGGTACCACACGTACTTAAGAAACAAACTTTCACACAACACGGATGTAATACGCACATAAAAGCAGCTTTTTTGTCTTTAGAAATTATATACAACTAGTTTAATGAGCAAAAAACTTAGAGCATTACAAACAAGCAAGCAACAAAATGGACTGAAGTCCAGTATGAAGAGTAAACTGGCCAATCAGAATTAAGGAGGGAATTAGTTAGACCTGTTTTAGGTCTTAAGGCATCATCAATGCTGTTTTAATACAAGAACGAGCGCTGCGCTGACAAAGACGACACAAAACCCCAAATCAATCCCAAATCAACCCAAAACCCCTTATTGTTTTATTTCATTTTGATGAACACTATACCCCAAATACCTATTTGATCAATTTGATAACGTTTTGTTTTCATTCATGTCCCTGAAAAGGTGCAAAGCCCTCAGAAGGAATTAAAAAAGGCAAATTTTCTCTAAGTGGTTATTAACTTTCCCAAAACAAAAAATTTAGACTAATGTACGTACAAGTTAAATCTTACTTTTTCAAAACATCATTAGCTGTCTGTTTTAACACTTGTTTTATTACTTGTTTACTGGTCTTCACTTTATTTGCTGATTTGCGACCAACTGATTACCTACTGATCACACTACGGACAATAGCACGTATATTCCAAATATACATTTCCTTTCTAGGCAGATATTCTTATCCCTATCCACAGAAAACAGCACAGCAACTGAAGTGGATTAAGTTCAAGAGCAGACCTTGAGAATTCTTTTCATACAGTGTTGAGTTTATTCATCCTTAAAAGGATTTTAGCTCACAGAGCAAAGAAGTGTCCCAAAGAGTGGAGAACAGATATTTGCTTAAAAAAAGAATAAATAAATAAATAAATAAATAAAAATCTTTACAGATCATAAGCAAGCACAGCTTGAAGGTTTCCAGAATGGCAGAGAAATATAGCTTTCTGTAAATTATTGATATGGGAAACTGATTATGCTTCTGAACCTCAAGAGACTATATACGGTATATTTTTGAAAGCACAAATCTTCAAAATACTGTCTGAAGACCCTAAAGTCAGAGCACTCTCAGGCAGCCTAAGTTTAAAAAACTGCAGCATGCTAACTAAAAGGCAGGGAGTGGGGAGTTCAGTGGAAGAGGCAGTGTTGAAAGGCAAGAAGAAATAGCTATTTACACATAAGCATTCTTGAGTGCTCTTCATGTCACACCTTACCTTATCAAAGGGGGGGTAATGGATAGGCTGTTTGGAATATTCTTGAAATCTAATGTGCAAAGCTGTTGCATTTTCAGTGTAAGGGTTAGTCTGGACGGTTCCCATGGGATTCAACATTTCTTCAAGCTCATCTGAAACATTAGGCAGAACAATTAGTATTACAGGCCAAGCACGCATTAAAATTTAAAAATCTGAATGGCAAAGAGGCGATAAGCAATCACCTGCTGCGGACAACAGAGAGAAGTGTCTTCTGCCGCAAAGCACTTCTACTGCAATAATGCACTGCATTTCCCCCATGAACCATCCATACCTCCCATATTCCCAAATGTTGGAGCATCACCCAACAAGAAATTGATTT
Source organism: Baryphthengus martii (assembly GCA_013396935.1). NCBI lineage: Eukaryota > Metazoa > Chordata > Aves > Coraciiformes > Momotidae > Baryphthengus > Baryphthengus martii. The sequence continues at coordinate 301,950 of VWZK01007245.1, forward strand.
TCTCTTTCCAAAACAAACCTAACTGTCAAGGGCAGCTGAGATATCCCTGTACTGAACCAAACCCCACTATACACACTGCCTCTCTATCATACAGTATGAAAAAAAAAAGGAGAGTTTCAAGCCAGGTTTCTTTCAGTTCTACAGCCAAGGTGATACAGGGTTTCTCAGGATGGAAATTTTGGATGCTCTTACTAATCAATCTGAATATCAGGGAAGGAAAACTCAAAAAAGTAAAAATCCTATTTCACATCTTTTGCTGATGCAAATATTGTCACATACAATACAGCTTATCTATTTAGTTTAGGATGCATAGCACAGGGAAGCAAATGAAATCTAAACTGCATCTTAAGACCAAGTAAGTTTGGATATAGATATGCATCTATTTTTAATGTGATTTTTCCTTCTGTAACAGATAAAACTTGTAGAATATGATTTCCAAGCAGATTCATGCCCTTCCTCATTCCTGATACACAATCCTTTCAGGACAGAAATTAAGACATTATATATTTATCCACACAGAAATACAAGTAGTAAAGAGATTATGGAAGTAGAATCGGACATGCATAGAGTAAACATGCTACTATTTGACACTACCCTTCTTCAGTCCAAGTGTTTAAAATACAAATCTTAGAAGTTAAACTGTACCAGGAAATGATGACCAGCTGTGCAGTACTACTTCTCCATTCTTCAACTGTCCTTTATAGTCAAACACCATGGTATTCACCCAGGCTACAGGATAATGCTGGCAGAGGAAAGAAATTTTATATAGAAACTCAGATGCCAGTGAACATTACTATGCAGCAAGCACTACAATATAAGTAAAATTGAGAGGACTGGTTTTTTTAAATGGCGGCATCTTTCAAAAAAGCCGTAAAACATACGTATAATTTTCAGTATGTACTCCAGTACTGTTGAGGACAGTAAGACTTAATTTTAAGGGTGTCACTCTACCACTGTAAAAATACACACATCCCTGAATGTGAGCCTTTCCCCAAATGTGAGCCTAGATGCTGATTTTTCCACCTTTTCTCAATTACAACTCGTCCAGAGTTCAGAACAAAATCGACCATTTAAAATACAATTGTTTAAAAAGCCATTTGCCAACTGTCTTGCAATCAAAGTTGTCATGCCTTTTTCAGCATCTGAGAAATATAAAAATCTTCTTTCATACAAAGATGTGCAATTCTTAATACATACGCTCTTTTTGATTTCGATTTTTTTTTTTCATTTTGCGTTCTTGAATGCTCAAGTGAGGACAATGAAAGATTCCTGAGTACTCACTTCAATCTAATTCAGAGGTACACTCAAGAAAAACAAATGAAATAATTACCACTTTTCCTGCTTTCCTAATGGTTTGGTATTTGGAAGGATTCATTGCCTTGGTTGACTTTTTAGTTTTCATTTTATCCATCACAGCATAAACCGCAAAGCAGAGCCTTGCCATTCTCGGCAGATCGCAGACGTTTATTTCAAACTCCAGTACTTCGTTCCAAACGTGGTCACTTCTCCCAGATATTTCTGTGCTTACAATAGTTTTACAAAGGAGCTCCGTACCATGGAAGAGACCAGCCCTAACATGAACCTGTAACCAAGAAATCAGCAATTTTAAGCTTGCCACAGAACCTACAGAATTCTGCATAGAATTTTACACAGAACATACACATATGAATTTCATCAATATTTTAATTATCTTAAAAGAAATACTAATTTTGAAGTTTTAAAATGAACCACACAACTTTTAAGAATGAATTCTTCTTATTTTGCTATTCATGTTCCTGGCCAAATCAAAATATATTTGTTTAAATAATGTTAGCTATTATTTTTTTCAGTACTGAATAACTTACATTATCACATACGACTAATATAATAAATACTCATTTGTAGTACCAAACACAATATACGGCTACCCAAACGCTTCTATTTTAACACACTTAACACAGGAGGACATCATAAGAAATCAAAATTCCTGTTGATTACATTTACTGTTGGTGGTTTTTTTTTTATTTCTCTGTAATTAAAGATTGGGGCCTTATATTCTTCAAAAAGAAAAAACAGCAACTGGTGTCTGAGAACTGGCTCATAACCTCCTTGAAGCTATTCACCAGACAGTCCTTTATTAATTTGTTTGACAATTCATGGTATGTTCAACTGAATTTATAATCAAGCTCCTTTGCTGATTTAAAGAAATCTTATCGAAATATGATCACATCTAGTTTATTATCTGCTTGTGTTTTCACACCATTGTAAATTGTGCCTGTTGTTTTGGGATTGGTTTTTTTTGAACCAGGGGTTGAAATTCACATTTGCATAATTTTGGATATTGCTCTTTGACTTGGTATCATCTGATATTATAACTTTATATACGCCCACACTTCCTTGACTTGCCTTTTACTTTATTAATATAAAATGCAGAGGTGATCAAGAAAAATTTGGTAGCAACAAAGCACTGCGTTGCTATTTTGCCCGCGTTTTGCCAATCCTGTTAAGGTAAGGGATTGGATCCTTATTTTATTCTGACATTTTTTTCCTGTTTCTCCTCAGGCTTAAAATCAATATATTTCCTCTGTCTTCTAAAAACACACCAATATTAAAAAATACTACTTACTCATTGTAAGTAGGGAAAAAAAACCAAAACAACAACCACCAAACCATTACTTGATAGCTATGTCGCTTCTGGGCTACACTTTCTCTTTTCTCTTCCTTTTTCTTTTAAAAACTTTGGGAGTCTACTGGATGTAGAGTTGAGAAGATATTACAACTAGCTAAATAATGGTTTAGACCAAGAAAAGGGAAATAGCTTGGTTTGCAGCCTTTCATTCCCACAGCGACAGCGTCTCAGGTAATAAAACTGTAACCACAGCTCATGTAGCTGTGCTGCAAAATATAGTATTGCTGATATACAAGGAAGTTGTAATAAGTTTTGAAAGAAAAAAAAAATGCACTGAGTATCCTGAATGAAGCATCAGAACAGCAAACTTCAATAGATAATCAAATTTCTTCCTAATCCACACAACTGGCTAATTATAATTTATTGACTGCCAAACAAAATAAAGGAAACGCACGTTGTTCTACCTCACAGGCAAGTGGCTTGTAAGGTCTTAAAGTAGTTGTGCAATAAATTCCCACGTGTTAACAACTTGTGGTCTGTAAAGCAGTCAGTAGCCCAGTCATGTACATTTTTACAGGAAGTGATACCAAAGCTTCTTTTTGTGTTCAGCATGTTTAGAAAATAAAAGGCAGATTGCATAGAAGCATGCAGTCCATGCTTAGACACATAGAGAATATATTCTGGAATGCAAAAATACCTTATGTTCCATTGAAAAAGGTTTATTTAATATTCAATCTACTTGTGTTTGTCAGATGCTTAAAATAGTTTAGTTGGAAAAAGAGTATTTCACAGTATTTCACAGTACTTTATAGACACCATCTTAAAAAAGTGAAGCACCATACCAACGTGTGTCACAAATGAATATTGATATTGTTCTAACGCACATGTCCAGCTCCAGACAACAGATCAACACTTTAGCAACAAAGCAAGATTTTCAACAATCTTACCAATATAACTGGGAATAACTAAAACTGCTTACACTTTTGTTAAACCGAAATTTGTATGATTTTGAGTTCACTAAATATTGAAAACTATTAAAATGATGAACAGAACATCATCTGATACTAAGCACGGTTACTTACTTTGGCATTTTCTTCTGTATTTAGTTTATTACCCCTTAACAGAATAATCTTGAAAGGGTTGGAAATATCCCATACGCTCTGAGAAGGGAAACAAAGACGCAAGTTCATTCTTAATCCATGTAACATTGAGACTTATTTTATAAACTAAACATTTTAAGCAAAAGTCATAAATACAAACTAAGAGATGCACCTTCAAAAATATTAATTTGAAATCTTAAAAAATAAATTGGTTATGATAACTACAAGAGCATAGAAGATGCCCTAAAGGGAAAAAAAGTTAGAAAAAACACTCAGCTGGAAGGGAGGTGAGAAAATACATCGAGTGCTACTTGTTGAAAATTCAGAGTAATTCTTCACATTTATTCACTCATTTTTAATATATACAGTGTGTAATAGAGGAAGGTCTGGCCACATTTCTTGAAAAGACAACATGTTAAATTATAACTGCGCTGTAAGGCCGTGAGTTCAGCAATAAAGGAAGCACCACATTAATAGAAAAGCTGGATGTATATTAGGGCAAAGTCGCCATCATTGAAGTGGCAACAGCACGCGATACCTGGGCTAACATCAGAGATCACAGAGCACTGCTGCCCAAACTGGTGGAGCCTACACAACGTACTGAAGCCGGAGAATACAGGTTCTCTGCAACAACTTCTCCAGTTGCTGGTAACAGATTTATTACCAGCTCTTCAGGGTTGTGATTAAAAGTAGAATCACTAGCAATGGAAGGGAGAGGGTGGGGGGAGAAGGAGGATGGATGAGGCGAGGGAAGGTAAGACGTTTCCCAACAGCCTCAAGGTCCGCTATTTCTGACATAAACTTTCTAACAAGCAACATGAGGCTTCAAGCAGCCCCAGGTGACCTACAATGGAAAGCACAAACCCCAGGCATTGAGGTTTATATTCCACAAGTCACTGCTCCTTTTGGGTATTAGATATTCTCCGTATCAACTTACAGTTGTTGTTCTTGTTTTTTTTGGTGGCAGAGGAAGAGGAAGGTTGGACGATTTTCGGTTTATGGCAGCTTCTACAGCAATCATCTCCTGCTCACACATTTTCTTTATGGTGCAACACTCAACGAGAGTCAGCTGAGGCAGAGTCCTGTTCATCACACAGTTGCGTATATACTAAAAGCCCACGGGAAACAGTTGTTAACAGCGAGCAGACTACTTCTGCGGCAGCTTTCAAATCAAAGAAACAAATACTATATCACAAAGATACAAAGGAAATGGCGCGCACGTATTTTCTAATCGGAGAGAGCTGCAGCCCTGAGGAGGAAGTTATTACTGCTCAGCGTGGCTCACCATCCAACGGCACAGGAAACAAGGGCAAATTTTGGCCAAGACACCAGAGAACTGTTACGCTGAGTTCCAAAGAGCTTTACGTACCTGAAACTGAATTAACGGGTGATCACCAAAAACATATTCTAGCCTTCCGCTCACTTGCAGCACATAATCAGCAGGGTCAACTTCCTCATCTTCTTTCCCATGGATAGTCAAACGTTTTCGGATTGCCAGCTCATTCAGCTTGATGGGATTCATGTTGGGAGACACCTGGAAACTAAATACATCCTGACAAAACACACATCAAAATACTCAATGTCCAACTTGTCAGAGTCTTACAAGTACAAGTCTTAAATAGTAGCATAAACAGTAAAATAGGTAGAAATACATAACTGTTAAAATCAGCCTATTTTAACACTTTTGGTTCATCTCTACACCTTCCGTGCAATCAGAGCGATTGTCACCCTGAAAGCTGAAAAACGGTCAATTCCCAAACTTTTATAGTATTAGAAGTACTTCTAAAAAACCAGAACTTTATCTAACTCAATCAGCAGTGGCTTAAAGACTTCTAGATCAGGTTATTGATCTAGAATTTGTAGTTTAGAATGTGAACGAGGGCAACAATAAATCACACACACATTTTCAAGTATTTAGCAGTACTAGATGTGTTAATTTTTCTTCTTTCTGGCCACTAGCAAGTCATCCTCCTTCTCGGTACTACAATAGTCAGAGGAAAAAGAAACCTTCAAGTAATAAAGCAGAAGAAAGTGTTAATGTGATTTATGTACAAAACCACCACCTTGTTTGGATGAGTGCAGAAAAGAGGGGTAGCAGACAATACCCGTAGCATTCTGAATACAACAGGGAAAGACGCTGCATTTTCAAAGAAATGTTTTACTCAAACCTTTATGTATTTCCAATCTCTAATTTTGATGCGTTCTAAAAAAAAGTAAAGGTAAAAAGCTACTTTCTTTTTGAAATTTAAAAGAAAAAAGTTTCAATTCATTTAAAAGTTCCTAATGTAAAAGCTTTTTTGTGAAGTGTTTCATCTCCCTTAATCTATCACTAATCTCTGCACATGCTTATTTGCAAGGGTCGAGTCAGTGAGTTCTGGCGTTTTGTTTTGATTTTTTATTTACACACACACACTCCTGAAGATGTAAGTATTCTCCAAGCAGTTATTTACAGATGTAAAGTGCTGTCTGCCTTACACTCTTTTGACTTGTGCTTTATTTATATAGAAGTTTACTGGCAAGAAGCCAAGCTGCCCTAATGGAAAAACATAACTCTGTAAGGTCAGGTGAAATGAATCCTGTGCTTTCTCCGTTGCACGGTTCCCAACAGTTTCCCCCCATCAGAACGCTGCCAAACACCGAAGGGTTTCTGCTCCTGTCATAACTAGTAGTGGGTAGGCAGGGAATGGCACTTTTTCTGCCCAGGAAGCTGTGCTCTATGACAGCCGCCTTCCTTTCAAATCGTAGGTTCTTACACATACATCACAGATCGGTCTCTCTCTTGCTCCAGAGGCAATTAGGCAGCTTTTACAGCTCACCCCACATCCTAGACAAAGAGTATTTTAATATTCCTTTCTCACAGTCCTGCAGTGTTCCTACTGAAACAACCTAATAGTCCCCACACCTTCCCACTTAATTCCCCTGAGATGGTTCTAGTGCTCAGTGCTAGGAGTTTACTGCTCTAAAAAGCAGTAGACTTGAACTGTTAATAGCTCAGAAGGTCAAAACTGGCAGCAGAAGCATTCGAAACATTTGGAATGTCAGCAGCCTAAGTGGCGGGCAAATACATTCTGCACCAGCATGAACTTTTGCACTGCTTTTGTACTGTTATGCATACATATACAAAATATTTTAACCAAAAGCTGACAAACAACAGATATTCTCACTACTGGACAACTACAAGTTCTCTACTAAGCCAAAGAGAGCAGGAAAAAGGTTTTGTCATAGAAACACCTATGCATCCAACATCAGCTGGTGTTACTGCCGATCAAATTTCGTATTCACCTCTGCATTTAGTGTTTCCAGAGTCGGATATGATTTTTCCATTTTGGATTTTTTTAAGTTAAAAAGAGATGGCAGAAATATATCTTTTAAAATCAAATCAGCTGAACCATTAGAAAATCAGTATCTAGCACCTGGGTCAAAAAGGACATCAAATATAGCCTGATATATTTACACATGTGAGATCTGAAGATTTCCAATGTTGATCCCTCACTGTCAGCCAAGAGGACAGAGTGCAAAAATGAACAGTGGAAATGCTGGACTCAAGCAGAATCACAACAATTTCAACATTAAAAAAAAAAACGGAACCTAAATAATCTTAGGTGGAAATTAAAGGGGTTTTTATTTAAAAAATAAGCTATGGATTTGTTAGCTGAAACATAAAGGTACTCTGAGTCTCAGCTAGCGTTCTGATTGTCTATGTGCATGTCTACTGTGGGGAATACTAATTCCTCTTTTTTTTTAAAATGCATTGCTCAACTCAATTAGCACATCAGCCCCAACGATGTTCAACACTGAATCACTCACAGAGAAGTGTATTGAATATGGTGCCTCTCAGTTCACCAGCACTCTACGAGCCTAAAATGGAATGCTAGTGAAGGAACACAGTAACAGTTGGCCAAAAAGAGTCCTGACAACTTGGAATTATGTTTTACATTTAAACAAACTTGAAATAATATAGAATACAGAAGTTGTACACTTTGACTTTAAAAGTTAAGTTCACCACTGTAGGTTCACGTCCTCATTTTCTTTCAAGAGTCAAGGTCCTGGAGAAGGAATTTGCATTCTCAAGCCAACACCATAATGTCAGCATTCTACTTCATCTACATTCTCGATCGATCACATGCTAATTCAGATCACCATTGAGAACAGTACACGAAGTGCGATGAACAACCATTCCTACCTGGCAGTTATCAAAATGAACGGCCACCACGAGATTTCCACTATAGAGCTTGTCTTGGAAGCTCTCTAGGATAACAGGTTCCTGTTCTGGAGGGTAAGTGTGCTTTAACCAGTCCATCCAGGAGAGACCCACAAGTGACTGAATCTTTTCCTCACTGATTCTCCGCATTTTAGCTCGGAAGTCATTCACTTCAGGATCTTGTAAGGCATCAAACTCATGAAGACCTGAAAGAATTCAAGCAAGAAAAAGGATTCACAACTGTAACAAATGCTGCCCATCTATTTACCATCCCACTCAAACTGTAAGTGGTTTTCTTCAGACACCTCCATCCAAATTCAGTTCTCAAAAATGAGTTGGGCTCTACGTCGTCCTGTGTATCAGTGGACTTTCAAAGTTACTTTACAATTCCCATGCAACCTGGCACCAGGGTTTAATTTATAGAGTAAGAATTGATGTCTCTCTTAGGGACTACTGGATGGAAGAACCAACCTCATCCTGAACGCAAGACAGTTTGGCAAGTTTTAAGTCTCTCCTCACAAGAGCGAATGCAAAGAAAACCCAGCAAATGCATTTGGAAGGCCACAGAGGGGGAGAAGTGTTCGCAAACTTTTTTTTTGTTATCCCATGTAAAGATGATATCTTTTTCATTTTGTTTGAAAGTCAAAAAAAAGAAAAAAAGAAAAAGAAAAAGATAGTGGGACCACAAACAGACAGATTTATTCTTGAAATTTTCCTTGTGATTAAAATCTTCTACTCAAGTCAAAACAACAGGACTGACATTTTAACCAAACCACGATCAATAAAGTTCTTTTTCCAAAGTGTTTAAAGAGAGAATACACAGTGAAGAGTCCACACGGCCATGATTCATTGGTCCGTCAGGATGCATGGGGCCTGAAAATGTTTCTTTCTTTTCTCCTGAACCTTGAAGAACATTGTCCAAATTCCACCTTTTAAGAACAAAACACCAAGTCTGGAATCTTAGACAGGAACACATTTTTTCAACTGCTAAGGTACGGAATAGAGGCTGGGTAAGGAAGGATATCGCACAGCTCTAATAAGCAAAATATTCAATCAGAGAATGTGAATCTCTCGGAATCTGTCAGAACCTGTCTGAATGGTTAAATCGGCTAACTAACTGTTTCCATTGTCAGTGTTAACAAACAGGCAAGCAGTGTACTGCTGAAATCTAAACAAAACCTGCAGTCTTTATAAAAGAGCTAACAATGGGACATTGTTTTTAAACAAGAGGTATGACCTCACAGGACCCTGTCAGTCTTGATTGTATAACCAAGCAGAGTAGATTTAAAAGCTGAAAATTCAGAAATAACATCAAGACCGAGTTACTGTGAAACCTTTAAAAATAGCTTTTCATTGTTTGCCGGAAGTCAGTGCCACAATTGAGAGCAAAAACAAGAATCATATTGTTGACCGGCTCAGAAACCATGTATAACAAAACCATAATAATTTCTAGTTCCTTCTGCATATCCAGCTTGCTCTTAGGCTATTTATGATAACACTTTTCAGGGATTATGCTTCCCTTCACTTAGTAATAATATTACAGATTTTTCCCTCATCTAGTATGATCAGATTTGCTCGACCGATACAGTAATACAATACAGTACTGGAATACAACACAGAAAGCAGCTTTCAACAGCTTTCAAATGTTTCATCTCGAGTATTTAAATTCTTTTAAACTACGGCAGTATTAGTTCGAAAATCAAAATTCTCTCAGGGGAATAATTTTTAATGTGTTTTTTTCCAAATTCTTTCATCCTTACCTGCCCAGTTAAGACCCTCATACAAAATAAAAATTTACCCTCCTTTTTCAAAAAAAATGAAATGTAATTAATTACCTTTGCCTATAAGGACACCTATTTTGGAATCCAACTTTTCTCCTGGATCGCAATTCCTCGTCACTAGTTTAAGGACAGGAAGAAATGGTCTAACATCACAAAGTCTCCGCGTTTCATCCTCTAACTCTTCATGTACAGCCGTCTGATTCACACAGGAGAACATGTACGAGTCAATCTCCAGGAGGAGATGAAAGAGTGGATAGGCGTGTGCCTGCTTCCATAACAGCTGCAAACAAATCCAATATATACATGAAACAAAACAAAAAAGCACAGACGTATCTCATGGCACCGAAAGTAACATTAATTTCCATTTATGCACCTAAAAGAACACAAGAGTAACATGTTTGCTAATATCATTCACTTTTATCCCAGTTATATATTTCTTTGTCTTCTTTGTAATCTCTATCCCGAGACAGAGTGTGCATAAACATGCCGGGGTAAAATAAACACAGGGACAAGTACTATGAGGTGATGAGAGAAGGGCAGCACCAACCCTCAATCTCACGCTTATCCTGGGATTGACCCAATGTCATCCTATTTGCGGTAGAGTATAATAAATAATTGTATTTCAGTATGTTTTGCCTGCTAAGTGAGAGCTGAATCCAACAACTACTTTTGGTGTAGAGCAAAAATTCCAACTTGAAAGGTATTAAAAGACTAAAACTATTATCTGTAGATTCTGTATCCTATTACCTGTAGCCTGCCCTAGGTGATCCTGCTTTGGCAGGGGGGTTGGACGAGATCATCTCTAGAGGTCCCTTTCAACCCCTAACATTCTATAATTCTATGATTACTGCCTCTGTGTTCTTCTCCAATAGTTAATTATATTGATTAAAAATCTACACCTTTCCCCCGCCCCCGCTCTGAGTTGTCTAACTCCAATTTCCTTCTCCTAGTACTTATTACATCCTTTAATGATTGTAAAATTTAAAAAGCCACGAAATCCCTGAAATAGACTTCCACCGAAAGCAGCCAGTGGTCACACCCAAAGTACTGGTCGGGTAGAAATACAAAGTCTACAGAAATGAAAAACTCTTCCGCTCTCAGATAACAGGCTGCTTTTCTTCTCTTACTTCAGTCTTAACAGTTTCACGCACCAGATTAATTCTTTTTATCTGGTCTCAAGTCCTTTATTTACACACCCAAGGGTCCACAAATTAGGGCTTACCACAGCAATGTGGTCGGAGCAAAGCTACTAACCCAGTTTGGTGTTACAGTCTTTGTTATTGTTTTGTTTTCAAATAGGGGATTTCCAGGAAAGATCTCTGTAGTTATGACCAACAGTGCTTTTCTTTGAAAAACAGCTAAATATCAACAGTATCTGTTTATAGCATGTTAAGTTTCAGTGTGTCACAACCATCAAGGAAACCAGACAGCTCAGTTCAAGTCCCTTTTTTGTTGTCACTTACACACTTGTTTTTTAAATTCTTTCTCAGCTGAAATCACCAGCAGCTATTCCATTACCTTACCCACCAACTAACTTGGAGTTGCCCAAGTTACCCTTCTACTAAACCAACAATAACACTTTTCCAGTCGAAATTATTTCAGGTATTTGAGTATAGGACAAAACTTATTTCTCAGACCATTTCAATTTCTAGTTGCACTCTCATTTCTTCTATAACACTAAGTGGTTCACTGCATTAAAAAAAAAAATAAATAGTTCAGCGTCTAGAAACTGTCAAATTAGAAGCACAAGAAACTATATGAACCTACTACCGATACAAAGAAAATAGTTTCCATAAACAAGTGAATATTGTCAGACTGAATAGGAAAGAAAAACCACGTATTGATTTACCAGGCAATGCAATGGAATGAGAAATCACATTTCTTTATTTTCTTTTAGAAGTTTATTATGCTTAAGGAGCAGATTACTTGGTGTTGTAATTCACCCGGTACCTAATTCCACAGTAACTCGCCTAAACACCCTCACACGGCCATTATCTGATGACAAGTCAGTAGATTAATCTCTGACATCTGTGGTTATTTCCTTACCCACTCCCTTTCCTTTGATTTGAGTATTCCCCTCACTTTTCAAGTGACACCCTAACGAGGCACATGTACACAACCTTTAAGAAACGACATGCATAGTTTTTAAAGCATCCATCTTTGGTGCCAATCAAGAGAAGCAAACAAACTGTGACTACTGTAGTAAAAATGCAAATTAGACAGTCTTCTGTTTGTACACTGATCAGAGACGTTAAATCAACATGCAACGTGTTAAAAAAAAGTTTAGATCTAGCACTACAGTACCAATATAGAGCTACTAGAATAATCTCTGCTGAAGTGTAACCTTTAGCAAGAAGGAGTTTCTCTTAACCTTGTCATCTGCCCAAAACAATTCCAAACCCCCAGACACATGAACATCTTTATTAATCAGCCTGCTGTGCACGCGCCTTCAATACACTATCTTTTAATGCCTACTCAAATTCAGTACTTGATTTGCCGAAAGGCAGATAAAAATCAGAAGCAGCACTCCTTCAAGTGTAAGTTAACTTTTAAGTTAACTGACCATTTGGTATTACCTGTTTAATATGAGATATGGTGGCATCTCGAGGGACATCCAGGTTGATGTAGATTCCAGTGGGCAACAGGAAGTCCACAGATACCGAGCCATCGGCACCGATCTGCGAATCCACTGCCCAGATGTCAAGGCTGTCTGTCACGGCAGGAGGCATTATGGAATCTCAATAATATCATAACCACATGGCCTTGGGGGGAAAGAAAAAAAAAATTCAAATTCAGTATACTTAACCTTCTATAATTGGACACACATTTTAAAGGCTTTGGAAAGTTGACATAAGCCCGCTTGTACAGCTCAGCTTGCAAGTCTGGGGGCTCCGATGCCAGTATTGCAAACACATAAGCATAGCTTTACTCATTAATTCCATTTAGTATAATAAAAGCACTTGCCTCATAAGAGACTACTGTTAAAATGTTTATGTCATTAAGATAAAATAATAAGAGAAAAAATTAACTAATTAGAGGTTAGCTAAAATAAGGTTAGAAACCCATTTCCTCAAAACTATTTACCTGCATAAAATACAACCAAAGCAAGCTTCTTGGGCGGAGCACGGCAATATTTAATATAAACACACATGATCAATTTAATAATTGGTTTTGCAAATTTCCTGTTAGCTGTCCACAAACACGGCCAGAGCGTCACTCAACTTCAAAGTTTATTAATAGCAGAAAAATCATCTTCAACTCTATCAGAATGTGACATTTTCCTCTAAAGACATTTGTTACAATTCAGTCTCTACCCTTAAAGACAGATCATCTCCTATGAATTCAACTCACTGTGTAAACTACATCCATGCAGGGTAGGGGGAAACCCTTTGTGTGATCTACTTCAATTCACTGCACTGGCTTCCTGATTACATCACAGAGCAGGTTCAAACAAGCCTATTAGCAAATGCAAAAAAAGAAAACAAAGCCCCAGCTCAACAGTCTCTGCAGTCACCACCGACTACACTGCTACAGAGTCTGTTTAACGCACAGTATTTTCTCCCTTTGTTAAGGCAAAATCCATTATCAAGAGGTAATCCTTTCCACAGGTGCTAAACAGACCCGGATACAGGACAAGACGGCTTAAACTGGCCACCTCACCAAATTACAAATAATTATCATGCTGTGTAAACTTTCTAAATGTATATACATTTATGAATACAGTTTCTCAACCCTAAGCACTTTATTACTATTTTTGCCCTAAAACAAGCAACCGGGAAATCTTTTTATAACGCACTATAGCTGAACCCCCCACAAAACTGCAGATCAACTATATCACAACAAAGGTGTTTTGTTCCCCTCCCTCTCCAGTTTACCTTTTTTCTTCATAAAACAGTTTAGACTGGGAAAAGTCACACCGCCAGCTACTAAATCCAAACTTTACGATAAAGCAGGAGCTAATGCTTCATCTACAATGAAATTTGTTTGATATTCCTATTTCACAGAAATTGAACTCTAAAACCGGTAGGCTTTTAAATCAAACAACTCATTGTAATATGTATCATTGTTCTTAACTGACAACAGAAACATAAAAGCGGTACTTTCACAAAGTTGCTTTGTACTCCTTTGCCTGATACAGCCAGCCTGTCAGGAAATAAATAAGCAAGCATAGGGGAAAGCTGAATCTGCCTACAGGGGATAAGAGAATACACCAGCAGCACAAAAATCAGCTATTACAGAAGCACAACTTCTTATTGACAAACCAGCTATTAATATTTCACACATATTATAAAGGGCTGTTCAGTACTAACTTTTACCAATACTATTGTTAAACAAGTAATACCATTTAAATCAACACTTGAAAATATCTATAGCCCACCTCTGCATCATTCCTCAGCAATGGTTTCTATCCCTCCAGTTACTGAAAAAACTCAGGAGATTAAAATCCCCAGCAGAGAAAGAGAGTTGGCTAGAAAGAACTGAGATCTCCTAAAGCTTACCAGTCACCAGTCAACTAGCAGGAAAATCCACTACACTGTACCAGACTGAATCAAAATAAAATAATTGGAGTTGAAGGTGTAGGTTTGACCAAAGTAACAAATCAGGTAGGAAAATATTTAAATTACTAGATCGTTACAAATCCATCCCTTCACTCATTAATGGGTGTGGAAAGTTCAGCATGGTGTGTGATCTCTTAAAGTGTCTAAAGAACATCAAGCTACTTCTACCCATAAAATCCTAGCTGTAATTTTGTGGCAATTGACAGTAGTAGTCATAGAAAAATAATGTGAGTTACCTAAAATGGAAGATATTTTGTACTTAGATCACACATCTAAGTCTATTTTCAGTTATTTTCTGTGATTGTTTTGATAAAATAAAGTGGTAGCCATTCTAAAGCTTTACTTTAACAGAGCAGTAAGGAAAACATTTATCTGTCTTATATATTTTGTTCATAATATCTATTTTAATTCAGAATAAGGTCTTTTCTATTTTCATCCTCTTTAGGATATTTTTCTATAACATTTGCAATTGTTGAAACCACTTTAGTGCAGCACCAAGAATTTTAAATGTTCAAAGAAGCAAGACTTAAACGCTGTTACATACCCTACAACCTCGACACCACAGGGCATGGAGTTACCAAGTTCTTTTAAGATACTTGTTTATAAATAGGGACTTCCACCACAGACATCAGGTCTTTTAAAATTCCATTTCCACTCTCAATGAAAAAGGGAAGAGCACTCATCACACTAAACCCAGCACACTGGGAAGCTCTTCTTGCTTTCAGGTACTTACTTAATATTTCCTTCCTCAAGATAACAGGTTAGTGTCTTTTACTGTCAGCATCCAGTTTCCACCAGTAGCTGACATCACAGGAACCAAGACAGAATGAGTATTTATAGTGAGAACAACACTGGCTGCCAACAGAAGAGGGCCGTGAGAATGAGTCACGGGCCAAACTGTAGATTGTGTGGTGGCACTAGTGACTAACACCACCACAGCCAGTAACTGAAACTATGGCAGAAAGTCATCTGGACTTGGAGCAACAGCATCAGCCAGAGACATTAAAAACAACTTCCACTTAAAGGAAAAAAAACCAACAACAATCAAAATAATAATCAAAAGCTGAGGCTCTTAACCTCATAGCTGTCTTTGCCTACTGTCAGTGTAAAAACAGCTTTTCCTACAAAGAAAGTCATTAGAAGAGCACTTAATCTTGGCAACTTAAGCATCTAACCAAGGATTATTTCAATTCACAGCAGCAAAGCCCAATACCAAATGCTTTTCTAAGTCACAAGTCCGTAGTATTGATAGACAGCACTCAAACCTTCCTATGTGCAGTGTAAATTTTCTCTACGTTTTGACTTAAATGCATTTCAGACTCATATATCTATCTGTACAGATACACTCTTCATCCCAAAACCTCTCACTTCGTGTTTTAATACATCAAGAGTTCTGAGAGAGTTGCTTAAAACAATGGGAAGAAATGGAACATAAATTAGGAGATCTGCAGAACAAGAAAAAGAAAGAAAATTTAACAGTCATCTTTGTATTTACTCGTTTAATGTATACGAACAAGATGCCCTACAACAAGACTTCCCAAAACGAGCCAACCGCCTGCGATTTTTCTATCTATAAATCCATACACCTGCTACATGCACCGTGAAGACAGAAAGAAGGCAATGGTAACACTTGGCTGGGAACAGGGCAGGGCCACCCCTTCCGACAGCAGCCCAGAATTTGAGCAACTTAAGCAACACACAAAATAGCACTTTCATTTGCTTTCAACAGGGAGAAAGAATTCCCAAATAAAAGACTATTAAAATTCTAAATGCCTAAAGCAAAATGAGTGCTTCACACTAGCCCAGTTGCAGGTAGGTAAGAGAGGCGGAAGGAGTCGAGTGACACACTTGTATTACACAGTAAGTTACACAGACTTTCATTACTGATGCCTTCCATAAACATTCCCTTCTCTTCACCCTGTTTCACTACAGAAGCCATGGAAGCTATTTTGGTCTTCATTACGGATTCCTGCAGAGGGTGAGAATTTCCTCTGTGAAATCATTGCAAAAGTTGCAAAACTTAATTTTCTGTCTTTCCTCTGTATTGTGACCTCGATCACAAGACAATCAGACATTCTAAGCAGGAGAGACCAGTCAACAGACTACAGTCCCCGAACAGCTGTTGCAAATCGCTGTGTGTCCCCATTATTTCAGGTTTGTTGTAGGTTTGGGTGGGTGGGTGTGTTTTGCTTTGTTTTTTTAAAGGACTTTTAAAAGAAGAATTTAGTGCTAACAGCCTTATTCCAGAAGCCAAGAGACCTTGCAGCTTCCCCACCATTTCCATGTATCTCATCAGCTAAACAAAGAGACTGCTAGGAAGGAAAAAAGTGGAAAAAGACAAACAAACAAAAAAAAAGGGGTTACCAGAAGCAGGGTGCTTCTTCACTGATTCCTAAAATGGTTTCAGGAAAGATGACAGTCAAAAGTAAGCTACATACGTTTTTCTGTGAACTGCAGTCCACTCTTTTTCACCCCTAACCAAAAGACCGAAGTAGAGCCATGCATGCCTGGGCTATACAGTGCAGGTACAAAAGCAGGCTGTAGAAACAACGTAGGCAACTCTGACACACCAACACCGCGTCATTACGTTAGAAATTCTCCTATACTTGTGAACTCATCACAAGTCGCCTAACACTTATCCTTTGAAGTGTACTTTTCTGTTACTATCAGAACACTGACGTAAATTCCAATGCAATATGCAATCTATTAACCAAAAGCATAATAAAAAAGAATACTAATAAAGGACAAGTAAAAGAAGCTGCAAGGAAGCTGGTAAACAGAAACACCCACACCTCTAACACAGTGTTAGAGGACAATTCTGACACCCTGTTATCTCTCATCATATTTATTCTCCTGGGCTGCCTCATAGCACAAAGAAAATCTAGTTTTCAGATGATTCTTTAGAAGAGATTGTACATCTGAAATGACATCACCTATCCTGGACATGGTCACGGTTCTCTCGGGATGAATTAATTACGTTGACCCAAAGAGATGGCAAAATGGAGGAAGAAAATCACTTGCATATGAAAAAAAAATCTAATTCCTAGAGAAATAAGCTTCTTTTACACCACCTCTTTCAATCAAGGGTGCGTTTTAAGGGCACATAAGTTATCAACAGCTCTTCAGGTTAAACACAAACCTGGATTTATTTGTCTTTTCACTAAATCCATGAACATTTACATAAGGGACAAATATCAGAAATTAGCTTGTTTGGATTATGAAAAAAGCTAATGGCACTCTGCTTATCCAGATTTTTGCCTTACATAGTAAGTTGTTACAAATCTTGAACGCCACATTCAAGACATTCATCACTGTGATCAGTACAGCTTTTTATCTACTGCTTGCTCTGCCATGTGGCAGCCAAGGGGCTAAAAAAAAAGTAAGATTTGCAGCAGTGAAAGCAGTTGAAAAGGGCCACCCTACCCAGCCACACAAGAACAGTGCTCGCACAGTATCTTGCTGTCCAGAACAGACTAGATGACAATCTGACCACAGCAGCATATCACATAGTCTAAGTAAAAGAAACACTAAGCACAACATAATCATTGTAATTGTCTTTCTAACTACGTAAACATCTAGTGCTACAAAAAGACGAGCAAGCTATAAAGGAAATATTTGAGAACAAAAAAGGGAAAGGAATTTAGCAGCGAAGATAGAAAAGGAGTCAGAATATGTAGGAAGGTAAGAAAAAAAAAAATCAAAGGAAAAATCCCTGTTTCTTTATATCTGAAAGAATTCTGATTTCTTCTGAAGACTCTGCAGTCAAATAAATACATGAGATCAGCGTGCCAGCTCATGGCTCTGTAGAGCTACAGCCTCTTCTACTCCTAAAATTGTAACAAATTCCCAGCTGCTGCCACAGCCCATCCACTTCCAGGTGCAAGAGGACTGTTCTGCACTCTCAAAACACCGGCAGCAGTTTCAGCGTTGCAATGGGACTCCCACCGTGCTGCCTTGCACAGCACTCCCGCCGACTAGAACAGACCGCTCCAGTCACCCCACTTCCTGCACGCAGTTTCACCCCACCCGTAGCTCACTCAGAGGGCAGGGGACAGCCCAAAGCAGCGCTGTTACGCGTTTCCCCTTTCTTGCCCGTCCCTCGCCTCCCTCACCACACCATGGAACAACAATATGAATAAACAGTCCTAGTTTTCCATCAACTCGGGGAACGACCTGCCTCACCCCAGGGCAAGCAGGCCCCATATCTGAAGCAAGAGTGGAGTAAGAACAATGTCCTTAAGCTCCAGCAGTAGTCACAGGGATGAAACCAGGTGTAGCACAGAATCACAACCTAAGCCACACGCGTAGCGCTGAGAACTGTATTTTCTGTTCACTAGACCTCACAGTTCACACAGGATCAACAGCGACCCTCTTTTAAAGATGGGATTTAATGCACTGATGATATAGTTTACTCTGTATGCTATTTTGTACCAATACCACTGAAAGTCCTACTTTGCCCTGAAAAGTGAACTCACTCAAAGTTCTGGCCTCCTCCAGCTGCACAGGTGAATTTCAATCTCAGCCACTTACAAATTCAAAAAGTAAACACAAACAACTTGATTATAAATACAAATGCCTAAATCAGCAAAGCTAAGATTTTTCCACTCCAGGAATGTCATGGTTATCTATCTACAATAGCAAAGATTTTAAGAATGCGAGACATCTTCTGTGTGGCCTAGGAAGTTATTTTTAAAGATCACGTGGTACTATAAGTATTTCCCAGCAGTTCAGTCCAACTGCCACACGAGCTGGCCCTATGCAATGGAAAATTAAGTGTCTATTTAGTCAGGATTCCTCCAGAAATCAGAATAAAAATATCACCATTTAGTTTTCTAAAAATATCTATGTATAGCAAAAATGAAAAGCCTTATTTAAATGTCATTCCCTCACAGTGCTCAGACTGGTACGAAGAGTGGTCTCTCAGCTACTCAAGTCTAGATTCTCTCATTCTCCTCAGGAAATACTGCTAATTTTCCACAAAGATAATTTAATTAGGTTTTTTTTCCATGGCCCCTGATTATTTTGCCTGTTCATCTTGTGTAGCTTTAATCCTTTGCTGTACCCATAGCATTACACACTATATTTTAAAAACTGAAGCCAGGATTTTAAAACCACAAAGAACAGAGTTTCTACTGTGGTATTAATGCCTCTAAATAAAGCTGGCCCAGTTTTCAAGAAATGCTGAACACCCAAATTTGCAATTGACTTCAACAAAACTTAAGAGATACGAAAAAAATGCAAACACATTAACTGGTTTCAGATTAAAATTTAATTTAATTTTAAGCGACTTGATTTGAACGAATGGTTAGATTAGATTATCTCTGGTCATCTCTTATGGAAATTATGCTACGATTCAATGAAAGCATAATTGTAAAACTAGCTGTAAATGAAGTTATTGTCTTCCGAAAATTGTTCCTGCAAAACAAGTCTACAGGTAGAGAACAACACTATTAAAATGATATTGCAGACTGGAGGCTTGAACAATTAGGATAAAAGGAAATTTTTACTCCTCATTATTTTATGCTCAGGCAAGTAAACACAGTTCCTGCTGCCTCCAAAGATTATTCATGGTGACCACAGAGATAACTAAAACTTAAATCTCAGGCTTCTAATAGACTTCAGACAGTTCACAGGTAGCACATTCTTCATAATGAAACAGAAGTAACAGAGCAGTTTCTCACAGCCAATTGATGAACATCCTTTGCTCTATCTTGAAATCACTATATAAATACATCAAAAAAAAAAAAAAATATATATATATAAACAATGAGTTTGAGGCCATCTTTTTGAGTTGCAGGAAGAAGAAAATCCTTTCACATTTAAATGCTACTGTCTGAAATTGCCTTTAGAAGTACTTGATCACCAGATCGCACCAAAGCTTGGGCGACTGTAAGAAAACATTCCCTTTCAGCTCACTGAAATCCAGTTGTGCATGGTCAAGACAGGAGGGAATAGAAAGAAATGGAAGAAAACAGCAGATTAGAAAAGCACTTTTGTATATGTTACAGTTCATTTAACACCTTGATCAATAGAGTCAGGGTAACAAGAAGGAGAAAAGCTCAAAGGAAGCAAAAAGCCCAGCGCTATTCTATGCCAGCTGGGCTGTGAGAACATACCTGGTACCTTCACCTTTAGGACGATTTGTAAACAGCTCTCTCAGATATTTTGGTAAGTTTTAAATAGCAGCAGGCAGAGTGGGACCTGACATGAAGACCAGTACATTCTGTATGGCACGCGCCAGGATGGTAAGGTGGAAAGATCTGGGAGAAGATTAGACCTGGTTGAGGTCACTTAGGTACTAGCGGAAGGTTAACATGAAATGTTAGGATATACCGAGTTCTAATGCGAGATAAAAAGATTCTATTATACATTTAAATGATAGGATGCTCACAAGGATATTTTAAACAACAACAAAAAAATCAAGCTTAAGAAAAAGGGGGAACGAAGCTGGCGCAAGGGAAGAAAGAGGTCAGGACAGTTAGACCGAGGGGGAAAGGAGGAAGAGCTGAGCCTTAACCCAGAATAAAGACATTATTTTAACACAGGTGAGGCAGGCGGTTTCCTACGAAGCTGCATAACTGCTTGTGTCAGTAAAATGAAGATGTAAACAGAAGCAAGATGAGAGGTTGAAGAAGAGTGACAGTTCCTTCCAGCCCCAGGGCTGGCTTGCAACTTTACTGTTCTTAAGCTCATTTTAAAAAAAAATGTAGGTAAAACTACAGCCTAAGGGTCTGGCTTTATAAGAGCCCAGCCATTATTCAAATGGCTACGCAACATGTCTGCCACAAATCCGAAAAGATGCGTTAATAATCTGGAGCCAGGCTTTCACTGATTTATTGTACTAAGTAAATTGTAGGGTCCCCTTCTCCCCATTGCTATACAAGAATTGTACATGAATTCTTAATAGTCTAACAAAAAAAATAGAAAATAAATCAGTATTAGTTCTGCTCTCTAGTATTTTTTCGCTTGCTCTACCCCTCAGAGTAATTACTTGTTTCAGTGTAAACACGGAGGAAAGGAGGAATAAGCATCCCACTTTCAAGACATTTAAATACATAAATGGTTAATATTTCCTCTCCTTTTGAATTGTACAAATGCACTTAGACCATCAAATTTCACCAGCACCCAAGCGTTCCCTTCAGCTATTAAAATGTTAACATCTCTAAATTATGAGCTAGATGACTTTCTACTATTAAGACCAGAAATTGAGGTTTCCCTATATATAGATACCTCTTCACACAGGGACTAAAAGATTCACTTTTCAATTATTTCTGATATTTCAATCAAAACCTCTAGGAAGGAGGGTTATTCTCCAGCAGACAGATTGTACGCATCTAGAAAGAGAGGTAAAGGAGTGAAATAATTAAAAACAATGGAGAATTAATTAGGAGTGTAATTTTCTCCTAAAAGGAGGGCACACAGACCAAAACACAGAGCTATCACATCAGCAGACTGTGCTTAAGTCTCATGTACACAGATGCCACGGATACTAAAAATTAGAAAGATGTCCTTTAAAGAAAAAAAAAAAAAATTGACATGCTTCATCAGACTAAACATTCTCCCTGACATGGTCAATTCCTTTACCTAGAGCAATCTGGTCTGCATTTTTGCAGTTAATTTCCTTCCAACACCAGCTTCAGTGTCACCCACTGCACAGCTTCAGAGGTGGCTGTTCACAGCCATTTGTTATATGAACGGGACTGTTCAATGCTGAACAAGCACTGAAAGAAATCCAACAATTCGAGTCTAATGCAAATATTTAGATGTATTTTACACATCTTTTTCCTTACACTTATTTATAAAGACAACTTGAAATACAATGCCATTTGGTAGGAAATAATAATCCTAAAAATTTCACAAAATCAGTACTTCTGTCATGAAGTTAATAGTAATAAAGCCAAAAGTAGTTCTGGCCATTCATCAGAAGGACCAAAAATAATTAAGGTTATCTGAGAATCACAGACTAATTTAGGTTGGAAAGGACCTCAGAGAGTCACCTAGTCCCAAGAATAGTTTCAACACTGAAGTTAAAACACGTTGCTTAGGAATTTGCACAGTTAATTTTGAAAGTCTCGATGGATGGAGGCTCCACAGTCCCCATGAGCAACTTGCTCCAGCGCTTAACCAGTGACAGGTCTTTTCCTTATGTGCAGAAATATTTCCCCAGAAAGGCCAAATCAAAATCAATTTTAGGTTATAACATCTGAATTCTATTAAGTTCCTTTAAATAAAAAAATAATAAAATAAAAATAAAAGCAGTTGGGGAGGAAGCAGGAAACCCAAGTTTACTGGCTGCTAAACTCAACTTTATTGCCCATCTCTTTCAGTAACTTGGTTTTGACAAGTTAATTTTTGACTCTGGTAATAAATGTGAGAAGAGCAAATAGATATTATTTTATTTGGACATTGCAATAGGTGCCTGTATTTCAACTGTGTTAACTAATAAATCAATAGAAGACAAATAACTTCATACAACAGGGTTTCTGACAATTTCTCAGGTCTGAATTCAAGTACCAGATCCTATGAGAACTTCCACAAATATGTTTACTGGCCACTTGACATACAGCCTAGATCAGGAACTGATACAAATTTACATTTGCTGACTTTTACATTTGCTGACTTAAAATGGCAGCATTTGCTTGAAGTACTTATAGAGAGGGAACTAACACGCATATCAATCTCTTTAAATCCATATTTAACAGAAATTTTACAATGAATTTTTCCCTGCCTTAAAAAAAAAAAGTTATCAATCCAGGTATGTTATTCTGCCAGATAAGAACACTTTGGGAAAAAATATGAGTAAGAACAGTTTAGCTTGTCTGACTAGATTTCACTGACATTTTTCTACCCAAATTATGACACCCTGTACACATCCCTTTTTAAAGAAGAAGCTAAAAAGAGTCATTTCCTCTTGATTAAAGTCTGCATCAGCCAGAAAACTATGCAGATTTTTCCCAGTTTCTAACCTCTACAAGAATATATCTAAACATCTTACAAACTCATGCAAACAAGGTGACAAAAAAATGATCGTAATTCCCCATCTCAAGTGAAGCAAAGAGAAATTGAGAATTATACCACTTCAGTATATAAATATTTAGGTATCTGGTATGAAAAGGTGCAATTCACAGTCTCTGTGTTAGGTAGCTAAGCTTCTTGTATCATAAATGAGATATACATGTCAGCCTAGAACTCTTAAAAGCTAGAAGTTAACTAGAAACAGTGAAGCCAAGACATATCCAAGATCCACAAATTGAAGACATGCTAGTTTGATCGACGATGGAACTGCAATACAATATTAAAATACTGACAACAGAAATATCAAAGTCAGGCAGAAAGTGCCAGGAGTGGAAAGTTACAGCCAAAAACCAGATTATATTTTCAAAGTCTCTGGAAGATACAGGCAGGGCTTTAACTTTTGCCAGCAAATCGAGGGTTATATGTAATTACATCTATACTAGGCCATTTTCTGCTCAAAACCATATCCAGAATACGCAGGAGCCAAGAGAAATATCTGAAGTCCATCTAAATTTCCTAAGATTGGAAAAATTCCAAGATGGGAGATGCTTCAGTAAGAGTCCAAAAGAGCATCCATTACCAGCTGATCAACTGAAATGAGTAGGAAGTCACTCAGTTGTTTGGGTTTTTTTTAATGCAATTGTACCAAATTTAAATACAATATTAGCCTGGTTACTACGTAACTGACTTTACAAGAGGAAAAAAAAAAACAAACAGCAGAACAACAAAAAATACAAAAAATAACCACCTGTAATACTTACTCCAGAGAACCCGTTCCTGTTTCAATCTGACTGTGTAGTGAAGATACTTCTATTAAACATTGTTTTGTTATTATTACCCTTGTCTTCTCAGGAAGTCCCACAAGACGACCTCAAAGTGACCTAAAAAAGCAAAACATAATGTAATTAACCAAACGAGAAAATCAGCAATTTATAGTTGGTTTAACAGCTCCATAAACTTCTTGCACAGACATATCTAATTAACCATACATCTTCATTCTCTTTAAATACTACAGCACCATAGTCACATTACACAATCTAACAATTAAATGAATGTGAACTCAGTTACCAGAAAGAAAAAAAAGAAAAAATATTTAGAAGATGCTATCTATTCTATCACTGTAGGTACCATATTCATTAATTACACAGTCAAAAACATTTTTAGCTGCTACAATTATTTTCACATTGTTGTACTTTATTCAGATCACATCAACAGATGCCCATGGCAATTAAAGACAAGAAAAGGGGAAACAGAGCTGCCTTTGCTCTCCTAACCACGTCTTCTCTTTTACCCTTGGCTGTAAGCTGGGTTTTGTTTGGGTTTTCGTCGGTTGGTTGTTTTAAGAGTGGAATGTCAGCTGTACTAGCACAGTGGAGAATCTGAGTTGGTGACACAAGTGATCCCATCTTCCTATTCATATTTCAACTTGTGAAACAGCAGGAGCACGGTTCAGTAGGTCTTCCCTTAACCAGCATCCTGCAGATGGACAGGACAAAATATCTCCACAGAGCCAAGACATCATCTCCATTTAGCTCCACCTTGCCAACCAGGCTCTCAAATGGAAACAAACAAAAAAAAATTTAAAACCCCCTTGAGAACAAAGCAGCGCTATCAGTTTGTGCTGATATTATCTACAGGTTTGTAGGCCAAGCCACAAAACACAAGGCCCGTAACTATGCTCCTCCTCCCATAAACAATTCTCTTTCTAAACCACACTAAGCAGTTCATGCTGCCCTTGCAGGAACTCAGCCCAGTACAGGGACAAGACACAAAGGGCTGGCATTCCCTCTGTCCCATGCAGAGCGGAACCTCTTTAGGGATCAGCACATAAAGCATTATGAAGCGACTTAGATTTCTTCAGTGCCTTTGAAGGAAAAGTAGTTGCCACTCCATCTGCTCAAGCCTGAAAAAAAGTTACTGCTCCACGTATAACCTTTTGAAAACAACCTTGTGGTGCATAAAGCTATGAACTAGCCCAGAAACTTTGCATGACTAAAGCCTCGGAGTCTACAGCAAGCAACAGCCAAAAAGAAAGACTAGAGAAAAATGAAGGCAGCCTTATATGATTTAGCAACTCTAAGAACAAAGGAACAGTGTAGATCTCTTACAACCAGTGCTAAGGTACCAGTCTGGTACTAATGTTTTACAGTCACATCAGCATCTGTGTTTATGGAGTCAGAAAAATCAGAATCAAAAGCCAGTGGCCAGAAGGCAGGAGCTTGGCAGAGGGTGTGAAATGCATGATGCTACAGATACAAGCTAAATAGTCATTACTTTCACAACTTCCACCTGAGGAAGCAATTTTTCACCATCTGTGGCCCCTCAAAGTGGGGACACTGTGTGTGTCTGAAGTACCACACCTTGGGGCAGAAGCAGGATGTCATTTTAACTAAAAATTAGATATCCCAGCCTTCTAGAGGTCTCTGGCTAACTAGTCACGTGATGACAAATCCAATGGTGGGAGCCTAACACACTATTCTAAATTCATGGGAAACCTTTCACAGGAAAGCTTCCAGCACCAGCATAGCAAAGGAATGGTGTTTTGAAATTGCATATATGCTGCTCCCAGTATATATGATATAAATTTACCTTAACAACAACTACTTTCATAGAGGCTGGCAAACCACAGAAAAACCTCCCAAATGCCATGTGGGAATCACAAGCAAAATGCACAGTACTGGTTTTCTAGTATCAACACTGATACACTGGAAAAAAACTGTGACCTCACTCCTTCCCTATACTGTACTACCATTTTATTAAGTTCATAAATGGAAACAATGTGTAACACAGATGTGTTGTCAGATTTCTCGACTAAGAAAGAGTCCATTTGGAAAAAAAAAAACCCACAACAAAACATGAACAACAAATACAGCTGATACTAATAGGGGGGGAAAAAAAAAAAAAAAAAAAAAAGGCATTTAGTGAAGTAACTCCCATACCAGAAGAAAAAGCAGGCAGTCCTATTAATGCTGAAATTTCTGCTCTGACCCTTCTCCTGTATCATTCTTTCCTTTTTCTTCACACCACATAGTGCAAATTGTGACCTGGAATGGGAGACAGCTGCTTGGCTCCTGTCACGCTTCACATCATCTTAGAGTCAACCTCCTGCCCTGTATTCATCTCTAAGATGCTGGCGAGGCAAGATGCTCCTCATGCCTTATTCAGAATTTGGTAGGCAATGAAAGAAACGTGTATTAGTACAGAGGGCAATGCACTGGCAGCACTGGCATCCAACCTGAGGGCTGGGCACCTGCACAAAGCCCAGAAAATATCTAGGGGTCCATAAAGAAGCCAGTAATATCATGAATAGCTCCTGGCCCAGGTTATCAACACCTGCGTTCTCCCCAGCCTCTTGCTTGCTAGGCTTCTGTTCGCTCCCCTGCAGCTCTCTGTACTTTTTCCCCCTCTACTCTCACAGGAATTTGCATCTCCGCTGCAGTTCAGACATGACATTGACAACAGGCTTCCTGCTGGTCCTCTGCAATACTTCTCCGAGGATAGCTAAGGGATAGCTAACGGAAGGGTAAGCCCTCCAGACTTGAAAACATTTCTGATGTATAGAAACAAACTGCAGTATTCAAGCATTAAAAACAAATCCTTCATTACAGGATGACAGTGTGCAGCTTTATTTTTCTAGCTAACCAACCTTTCTCATCAGACCATCAGAACAGAGGTTACCAGAGATGGTTATCAGAGTAACTTGCAGATCACATCATGGTCAACCTCTCATATGCCAGTACGCTTTCTACCTTCAAAGTGCAAGCGGAAAATTTTTCAAAGGCTGGTGACTCTTACCTAACAGAGCAAGGTACAAACTCTGCTGGCCTCTTATGTACCAGAAACAGCCAGTGAGAACTCCCACTGCCTAAGAAACTGCAAGTAAAACCTCTGGGAACGGAGTAAAGATCAGAAAGAGTGCAAGCAACTGCCTGAAGCAGTGAACACAAACTGGACTCTCTGATAAGCACATGCCTTTTTCCCACTGCATCTCTCTGGGGAACACAGGAAAAATAGAACTGTCACCTGGATGGTACCAGCAGGGCCTCCTTCATAGGGCTGTGTTAACTGTGTGACAATTATAAGCCAGGGAAATAGGCCACTTGGAAAGAAAGAAAGAAAAAAGTTTTTAAAAAAAACTAAATACAAACATTCATTCATAAGCTACATAAAATGTCACATAGAAATTACAGCGCTAATTGTGGTCTTCTACTTTATAACAATTTCTAGACTCATCAGACAGGCTCTTCTGTGAATTCTGCCAGAGCACACAAAGAAACCATTTGTTAGAGAGCGTATTCCGAGTTTGCTTTAGGATAAGGAACTCAGAGTATGATGAATGACACGATACAGCAGTTTCTCTAGTATCTTCCTTGCTACAAATAAATCTCCTGCTCTGGAAGAATGCACTGAGGAAAGCATCAGGATGAGCACTGAGAGCACTGGCAGATGCTCTGGCCAGCGATACCCCGAGAAACGCACAGCTGGGCTGTCTTATAGCTTTGGCTTCACATCCTCAGCTACCTCAAAGCTGTCTCCTGCATTTCATGCTCTCAATGGCACTGAAGGTTGGACAAGTGAATGTCAAGCTGAATTAGCTGCTGTAGGATCCACTTAGCAATACACTCATCCACCAAGTCAGAGACAAGGAGAGGATTAACCATCAGTAAATACACCAAGGATCTTCAGATGAAAAAAATACTGACAAATATAAAGCAACACTTTTTCCCCTCCTTCCCCAGTCCTAAGTTTCAACAATAACAGGCAGAATTTTTTTCAAGAACTTCCACTATCAGTGATTAAGCCATTACAACCCAAATTCAAGAATCAAAACAGTAAGAAAAAACTCGAAGCAGTGCACATTCAGCTAAATCACCGTAACTTCTGACTTCCACATACTGCACATCTTAATGCAAATATTGAAAATGCAATTAAAGCCTGAATCTGAAGAAAGTATTTCCTATACATTGCCTAGTGTTGTGTGCAGACTGATCCAAACAGAACTGTACATGAGCACCATTCCAATTGTGCAGTGCCTGTAGTCTCTTCAACAGCACAGACCAATTTTGACCTTTTAAAGGAAGCACTTATTTCTGCTTTAACATCATGATATAAACTATTTCATTGATAATGGACAGCATGCTGTTATATACACAGCAGTGTGCTTCCTTGGGTTCTACTTTCACAGCTGGTGATGGTTGGTCAAAAACCAGTACTATTCTTTAAATAAAAAGTCTCAACCTTTTCTGAAACATTGCCGCTTTAAAATGCAGAACACAACTGCTCTATGAAACCCACCTATCTTGTACAAAATCTTTCTAACCAACCCAAAAGAGGCAAATAGGTATATGCTCTCAGCACATAAAAATGCCGACAGAAAATAAGAAAAAACAAAACAAACAAACAATAAGCAGAGACAGAAACTGCAGAATACCAAGCTCCAAGCCAAGTGAGTTGCAAAAACAGATCTATGTCAGAACTGCAAGACAGTTTACAGCTTCTTTTCGTTAGGATGGACAAAAGAAAGATCACAAAACATTTTCATGAACAACTAAAAAATGTAGATCAGTGTCATTCTTTAAGTTAAATGGATAACAGTTTGAAGCATGATTTTAGGCTAAATTCAGTGACATGTCTTCATTAAGAAGAACTCGCCGTTATAATTGCATTTATCCAGTGGGTGATTCAGAGCAGGAGCTCTGTACTCAACTGCTGTGAATCACCCTCCAACAAAGCCATGTTCCAGCTACTCCTACAGCCAATGTTACAGCTCACCTCTGTGAAATCCCCTCCAGTGTCCAACAGGCTTATTTAAGAGAAATTTATACTCACATAAGCACATAACAATATGCTTTACAATAAATCAGATTTTTTTTTTTTACTTGGTTACACACAGTGTTGAATTCCTTTCAGTTTACAACTAGAAGACAATACTAAAAAGATCTTGCAAGTTTTCAGTAACTCTATTTTGAAAATACTGATTTCTAACAGGGTGTCAATTACTGACAGTTGCATTTAATTTAGGAGCAGGAGACAATCCCTCTTTCACAGTGATATATTCTGATGGTGCTCAGGGTTAAGTAACCCAGCAATCCTCCTACTGACTGAAGTTTAGAACTCAGTGTGATTGAAGCTATGAGGCAAATTACAATCGTTTGTCCTTACAATAAAGTCAATAAAAGAGCAAAAGACTTGAGGTTCTTATTGGCACTGGAAAATGAAGAACCTTCAACCAAAGGAGCAAAGAACAGATATTTCCAGATGGCAAGGCATCACCTGCGGGGTTTAGGATCAACAAGCAAAAACCTAAACAAAAATAATTTCTTTTTCTTTTCCCAGAATGATTCAACTGTTTTTCTTCTGCTTGCCACCCTCAAAAGAAATGCCTCTGGGCAAAGTAGAAGGGGAACACATCACTGTTACTGAAGCTTAACAAAAAAAGACTCTACTAGATGGCAAATTTTTCCTCTCTCATTCTGCTCGGTAACCAATCATTCTGCGATTTGAAAGCAGTGTGCTGACATCAAGGTTAGCAAAGTGTCTGTAAGTGGGAGACCCTGCAAATGCTCTCAGGATTAGAGAGGGCTGGCTGCCAATGCTGATAACTTGCAACAACGCCTGCTGAATGTCAAAACACCCTGGGAGAGTTTCTGGGCTGGAAAATGTACTAGATCTGAGGGTGCTCTGTAGCTGAAAATGCACAAAGTTCTAGGCTGTGCATGACCATTCTCTCAAAAAAAAAACCAAACCCAAACAAAACCCACAACAAAATAAATTAAAAAACAACAGTTTTTCTGATTTCAGATAGCTCACAAACAAATGCCTAGATTTGCTTTATATGGATACATAAACATGGAGTCAAATGAGTAACACTTTCCAGCTCATTTCCAGTTCCAATCTAGTTTAGGGCACAAGTGATTATCCAACTGGTTCAGTAGCTCCAAAGCTGGTGACAAAGACATGAATGGTTTAGATTGAACAGACTCATCTGTGTGAAGATGTAAATTCCGCCACCTCCTCGCAGAGCCCACTTGGCACCTCTAGGGCATTGCTGCAGCTTTTCTACACCTGCTTCGCTAACTTTGGCTTACAGAACTGAAGAATTAGAAGCCGCTCCTCTTCCAAGAGATCCACACCTACTTGCACATGCACACACAGAACATGTGAAGCTCAAAGGCTAAGCTAACTTAACCACTGGCCAGTAGTTTAGGCAGGTACGAGCACATCCACCCCCCTGCATCAGCCCTTGGGACATCCACAGAGATGTCTGCACAAGTTAATGAACTGCCAAGCAACTGGTCTGCAAAGACCATGCAACCTCAGCAGCCACACTACTAAAATTCATTGTTCTGATGCTAAAATAGATTGCAAGCAGTAATAAAAAAAAAATTGATTCGGCATGGATTTTGATTCTACCTCAAGCAGTATTTGAAAAATAGAGATCTCAGAGAGGGGGGCATTAATTGTCAGCTGCACAGCAACTCCTGTTAGCTGGGAGATGCCAGGGAAGTACTGGTCCTTTTGGTCCTGTATCACACCACAATTACGTCCCATACTTTTGTTCTAAAACTTCCTTTTGAAGCTACGTTAATTATTGGGCATAACACAGAATTTCAGGACTTGTTAAGGAACAAAACTCTACCTCCACATCATCATTTTTTGATGAAGAAATCTTACATTCTTATCATGAGTTCAAGGCCATTACCAGACATTCTAAGTTGTAAGTCATCCTTCTCCATATTTCCCTCTGATTGGCTTAAATTCTGAAAAGACTTAAGGCGTACAGCTCTCACTGACTAGGCTTATCCTTACAACTCAGGATATTGGAATGTACTCCTTACTATGGTCCGTCTTCTACTCATGAGAGTGTGAGTTGATACAAAAACACCGTAAAAACCCCTACTGGTTCCACCCAAAAGTTACAAAATAAATTAATATTTACTTGCATTTTAAACAGAAATAAATCAGTGAGTCTTCATCTTGACTTTGCAAAGATCTTATCACAACCGTTTAGTTACTTGAAACATTATTAATAGGACTACTCGTGATGTCTGTTTCTTGTGATCTCTTCTGTGTAGTCTATTTTCTTCACTACTTTCACATGCTGATGTTTCACTTCCCATTTACATTTGGTTAAATGCCTAATATGGTGAAACTATGCAAATTTACTTCTATTTAGTTCCCAAATTCTATTTTTTTGGTGTGTGCGTATTTAATTTTATATAAAAGAACACATTACTAGAGTTAAATAGCAAGACTAAACAATTCATTTTTCAGTAAATAATTGTTATGAGCCATCTTGTAAAGTTACTTCCCACTCTGCTCCAGATACCAGTTTAAAGGCTTTGTTCCTTAAATTCCAAAGTGTGGATTGCAAAAGAGGATGAACAGAGCAACTTCTAGCTAAACGAACTTCAAAGACATGCTGCTGCAATCCAACCTGCTGTTTGCTTCCAAACATTACTACATGATAAATATCAACAGTATTTCATCAGTAGCATCATCTATATAGTAAATACCATCTGAAATAAAAAGTAATCACTAAGGATATTTCTTGGGCTGAAAAAAAAAAATTCAAGCATCTAACAAATGCCATTTACCTTCAGCTATAACCAACACACAAAAGCAAATCTATCAAGCAATTTTAGGGAATGAAACGTGTGCATTTGAATTTGCTCTCGCTCCCCGCTCCTTGCTCTTTTGTAGTGAAACTTCTGTTGCCTCATACTCCGGTGCTGAAAACTCAGGATGTTATCAAAGGAGTTGCATGTTATACACCAGGATGTACAAATCCAGCTTCTCAGTGGGTGTATGGAAATCCTCCAAGAACCTCAACTGTGTTACAAAACCGAAGGGCGAGTATCACTAGGAGAACCTGGAAGCAAGACGGGCAGAGCGTGAAGGCAGCAAGGACAGCCACCCTCCCGCTCGAATGAGCTGCTCAACAGCAAACCAGATGGGCATTTAAAGGGGTGAGGAAAAACAGGCAAAACTGAACAGAAACTAACAGCAAGCCTGAAGATGAGTTTCAGGCTTTTGCTTTAATTCTTACACTTCCTCTGAAACACTGAAATCACAGAAGCTTTAAGATATCCCTACTCCTTCTAGCCCTTAGGTACAAATCTAGGATTGGCAGTACAATGGCAATCAGTGCACAGCTTACAATGTTGAATAGATATAGGAGTGATTTTGAGACCAAATGTTCTAATATAGAATTAGTCACATTCCCAGGTTCTAATATAATCCTTTGTGTTAATATCTATACAGCAAGTTTCTTTTATTCATTTCAGTAACTATTTTTTCTTCAACCTAATCATAGCTGCAATGTAGTGCATATTGGTAGACTGTCTCCCTTAAAGGCTCCTTACAAGAAAGTCCCGTAACCTTCCCAATCATTTCGTGCATTCATTATTTAACAAGAAAAAATGTGTGGCTATCAATGATTCTGTCTTCTTGGAACTGCAAAATAACTCCTAGCATCATCAACAATTTTTTATTCATTTTTTTTAAAAACAGCAGTCCCCACCATATAAATAAATTTAATTGAGCTTCTTCATGTAAGTTACTATATATGAAAACCAGGAAGAATAACTCGAAAAGTATGCAGCTATTGAACTCTGCTCTTGGAAGTCTCATTGGGTTTTGGGTGAGTATTTTGCGGTTGCTTGGTTTTGGTTTTTTTTCAGAAAAAAAAATATGTAAAAATATCAATTGTAATTTCAGCATGACAATTCATACCACTACATCATTTAGGCACCCTAACTCTGCACTAGTCCCAGACTAGAAGCAGGGGAGTGCTTGGGTTTGTTTTTTTTTTTTTTAAAAAAAAGCAAAACCAAAAGAACTCTCATCAAACCAACAGTTCAAATCTGAATTTGGATCCAAAAGTCAGATTTCAATAGTTTCATGTTTGATACTGCTCTTAGATATCTCACCTAAAATTATAGAACACTTGATGAAAAACAAACAAAAAACCCGACAACTCCCCTCTATTTTCATCAGCTGCAGTGCTCAGCATAGTGATTTAGTCTATACAGCACTTTTCAGCTTCCTTCATTAATTACAAGGTTTCAGTAGATTAAAGAACTGTTTTTTTCTACAAGTTTATTTCTTAGAGAAGTACAAGCTTTTTGTGTCATCAGGAAGACTGTAGGGAGAAATTTATTTCCATATCCTGCAAAGGAACCGAGCTCTGGCAGTACTAGAGCTGTACCTTGTCCCACGTACCGTTGCAGCGCATTGCCACATGTATTCCCCTCAGCGAGTTTCGCACAACACGTACCACCAGCTATGACCCCGCATGACAGCGGTGCTGGCAGAGCACAGAAATCTTTCTCCATAAAGAGAGCAGCAATCTGCCTGGCAGATCTCTATCAGAGGTGAGCAACTCCATACCCTCCCTGTCCTACTCCTACCAGTGGAACCTACTCCAACCACAGGAAGAGTATGTCTATATTCAGTACGATCAAATTGCAAAGCAACTCCTGACACTGAGATGAACCATGAACAGCAAGATGGAAAGAATAAAATACAACCCTCTCAACTTTCTGTATAACACCTCTAAAATCAGAAGACTAAAGAGGTACCTGACCAAGGCTGGACTGAAAATGAGATGTTCCCTGAAGTATTCACAGGCAAGATGCGGAAGGACTGAGAGGAGGAGGCAGCAGATGCATTCTGGAGAACGTATGTATCCTCCTGCTACCACTGAATTACCGGAGCAGTATTTATATCAGTTTCCGGCAACAGGCACCTAAAAACTTTCTCTGATAAACAAGAATGAGCTCCTCCTCCTCCCAGAGCAAAGTACTAGAGACTTTCTTTTGACAGCTACTTCACTACTACAGAACAACTTTACATTCACCTCCAAACAACAGCAGTAGCAGTAGCTAACAAGGTAGGTAAACCAGGGCACATAAAAGAGCACTGGAGCAGCAGCATTTGTAGTTAAGAAAGCAAGTCTTAAAATATGCCACAAAATCTGAAATTTATAAAGTGACTCTTGCAAACGAAAGCAAACGCTTTTCAGTTTCCACACAAACAATAACAATTTGACCATTATAAAAATTTCTCATCACCACACTTGACAGCAAAAGAGTGATTATCAAGGGGTGCAAGTCTTGATTAAAGACTCAAAAAATATTTACCTTAACTCCTTTCAATTCTCTCTCATGACAAGTCAGAAAGAAAACAAAGCCCCTCTATAAACCCATTTTACCTCTCAAGTAAATCACAGTGGAAAAAAAAAAAAAGAGTGCATCATAGAACAACAGAAAACACTTAAATCATTTCAGCTGCCACCACATCACACTCCCACAAAGAAAAACCAAACACAAAAAAAACCCAAAAAACCTTTCTTCAGGTTAATTGGGTCTGTTAATGACCAAAATGTAAAAGCTTGAGCTGAAAGTTTCAGGAACGATGCTGTTTCTGAAGACTCCCTTATACAAGGGATCTAACCAACCACACTGCCTGCTTTTCCAAGAAAATTGCCATTACATAGGTAGAAATCCTTTATGACTCTACAAATAGAAAACACAATAAAAGTAGCACACTCCTGGTCAACAAGCCTCAATTAAGTTAACAAAGCAGCAGCAACTTTTGGCATCATGAGGGTGAAAAATTTTCCTATCAATTGATATATATTAGGTCTGGCTCTTTCAAGCTTTATCAGTACAGCACACACAGCCTGCATCTCATTCTCAGGAGCCAACCATCCCAGATCAGCCTTAGGCAGTGATACACCAGTGTTTTAAAAATCTGCAAGTAGTGATGGGAACACAAAAGGAGCCACCAAATGCTGAAGACCTCTTTAAATCCCGTAGCTGCACGCAATAAAAGTTGACAAGTTATCAAAGTACAAATAAATCTGAAAATACAGTGACACGGTTTATGAAAATCACATTAAAAAGAAAGTAACTAGAGGACACTAAAATGATTAGCTGCAGTGGTAGACTAAGGCAGGAACTGCTCTGCCTTCTCATAAAATTTACCTAGAAGTTAACTGGAACAGGAATATTCACTCAGAGAAAACAGCTATGAAGAGAAGGGGGTTAATCATTCAAATTTCTACTCCCTTGACAACAACACACTAAAGGTTCTAACTTTTAAATCTTTTAATATATGATGCTTTAGAAATACTTTAGCTGCTGTACTAGTCTGCTACTACCTAATTTTTATGAATAACTTCTTTTTTTAAAATACAAAAAGGGATACTTTATTTCAACAAAAGCATTTTCACAGATAGAAGGCCAAGTGAGGCTATGCATCAGCTGGGATGGTTACATGTGGCCACTAACATTGGTTGGTTTTTTTAAATAGAGCCACTTTAAAACATATTTACCTTTTCTTCATCCCAATATAAAGCACAGAAAACCTATTTGCTCTTCATTTCTACTGTCATAGCTTTCTAATTAAGCGTGTGCATTTATCCTGAAGTAGCATCTTACAAACTTTAAGGTCCATGACGGTCGACACGTACATTCAAGGACGGAAACAAGAAAAGTTTACCGAGCAAAGACATGGAAAAAGAAAAAGCAACAGCCTCATCCCCAACGCACAGATGCAAACACAGCATGTTCACCAAACTTCTCCCAGCTCAAACAGCAGCCGTGTGACACACCTGGAAACAGAACCTAACTGTTATCAATCCCCAGCCAGTGCTCTACCCACAGTATTGCTCACCCAAGTAAATTAATGTTGAAGCTTCCACATTGACCAAAACGTAAAGGAAAAATTACAGAAAGAGAAGTTCTTTAAAGTAGAAATAGGTAAGGACTTGTGCTATTTTGTGGCAAATAGCAAATTGAATATAAAATGAGTCGTAATCTGGCATATCTGTAGCAACAGAAGTTATGAAAGCATCAAATATGCACATAAAATTTCAAAAGATACAGACCTGCTGTGAATCTTGATAAAACTACTACAAATTCTGATGAAAAATGATAAGGAAAAGATTTGGTTGTGGTCTTAACGTTATTTCTAAATGTTTAAGTTATATCTTCATATTCTTGCAAATCTTGTTCTTACTGAAGAATTTAATCCCTATTGAATAGTCTTTCCTTTTCTACACTACTTTTCTGCTATTCTTAATCACTGTAGCTCTTCATACACCAGATTTATTTACAGCACCCAAAGGAAGCAGAAATTACTCTAGTTATCAAAACAGACTGTCATATAAAAATAAACTATTTTTATGCACTAGTGTTAGCTTAACTCTAAGAACTTAAACAGAATCACAAAGCAACAATTCAGTAAAGAGGAATGTTTTTATTATTAGGTAAAAAATAAAGCTAGATCATTATGTTGAGCTTACCACAAGTTTTCAACATAGCTAAAAATCACCTAATTCAAGTGTAAATATATTTAATATATGAATTCCTTATATTACTACCAGTAGTAGTAAATGTAAAACAGTATTTCAGAAGTGCTGGGGAAGTAAAACTGGCGTAGGATGAAGACTCACCATATTCCATACAGCTTAATGCACATCTTAATAGTGGTATCTCTTTTTAACACTTGAAATCTTGCGAAAGTTTATACACAGCTTGTAATTACAATAAAGTTATTATTTAAAGAAATGTTAGTTATGTAGCTGGATGCAGATTGTCAGTATATTAGAAAGTATTTTTTTAAGTAAAATATAAAAGGACTTTTCTCAAAAGCATGGTATCTGCCTTATGTGGCTCTTAAAAAGAAGCTGAACGACTGCTGAGAACAGATAATCAGTCCCTACCCATTTTTCTTATTAACAGAAAGTCTCCCTTTTTTGCTAGCAAGAGATCTGTGCCAAAAATTAATGTACCATTTGCTGCTAACAATCTGCCAGACTAATGATGCTTTCCTTCACTCAAGAGAGTTCAGAAACTACTACTCGCTTTCCAGTCAGCATTTATCACAGATTCCCAAATACAGTCCTCCCAAGAAAAGCAAAACATGAGAGCTCTCCTCCACACACGTACACACACCTCTTCACACTTCAATTATTACTGCAAGTAAATAATTTAAAATACATCAGACAGACCAGTGCTCTTCACCTCCTGATATTATAGCTCAATCCTAATGTCATGGTGCATGGAAGACTTCCATGAAACTTCCATTGGAAGCTGACATAAGAAAACTGGAAGAATAAAATCACAGAATCATTTAGGCTGTAAATGACCTTTGAGATCATTGAGTCCAACTATTAACCCAGCACTGCCAGGTCACCACTAAACCATGTCCCTCAGCACCACATCTACTCAGCTTTTCAATCCCTCCAGGGCTGGGGACTCCACCACTGCCCTGGGATCCTGTCAAACCTGCATCTTTTTGATAAGTAGAGTTGCATTAAATTTTCACTAGGAAACTGAACTGTAAAGGGTGGCTCTTCTGTTTCCAGAGTATCTTGTCATCATTTGCGATAGTTATTTTGGTTTTTAGAACATCTACCAAACCATCTACCTACTCTGATTTTTAAACTGCTTCTACTACTCTGTAGCTGCACACAAGCACAAGCCTTCTGCATTGAATCTGTCACAAAAGCACTTGACAGGAGGACGGTGGAGCCTCTTACAGTGTCAGGTCGATCCTACAGAACATCAGCTATTGCTCATTCCACACAGAAGCTTTCATAAACAACTGACTATTCCCACAGTTATTTTTTAAATATTTCATTGCTTTGTTTAAGGTACTTTCTGCACATTCAGACAACAAAGGACTTCCAAAACACTGAAAATTAGCAAAAACTTCATAACAGTACCGTACTAGAAAACCAAAGAAACAATATTTTTCCTAATTCTTATTAACTGACAACACAAACCACAAACACTCCCATGACTTCCACAGCGTTCTTTATCTACCTCTACTATCCCAACAATCTATTGTGGACATGCTGCCAGGTGATACAAACTCAAAACTTCTATCATCTAACTCATCTTTGAATCCTCTCATAGTTTTGGGGTTTTTTTAATCCAGTGGATAGCTGGTGCTCAGGGGCAAGGGGGGGTCAGGAATGACCCAAAACAGAGCAAACAGTACAAGCTCCTAATGGACACCACATTACTTTAAAATGTTCACCAGTTCCAAATTAACGCATGAACAAAAGCCTCTACTTTGTGTTCTGGATATAAGAAATCTTGGAACAAAAGCCTCAGAAGAACATTGTGAAAAGAAGTTTAGACTCTTTAGTCTAAACCTTTGGTAATCCCCAAAAGTGAAGTTCAAGGGATAGTAATGAGAACACACTGCTTACTTGGATCTCATAAAAAGAAATTTGAAATCACAAGGTTGTCACCTCCTCCCTTCCTACAAATGAACACATGCAAAGAAAGATAGCACAAAAATTAAAACTGAAACACGGATTTTTCTTTCATTATAGAGTATATCTTTCCCACTCAATCATCATAGTTTCTGGACAAAAAAAAAATTAAAAAGTGTATTTATACAGCTATTTTCTGTGCAATTCACAATTCTTCATAATCTCTATTTTTAGAGGCAGATCTATCCCATCAGGTCAACTCACTCCACCCCTGCCCCGAGGAATTATACCTCTTTTTTTTAATTATTATTATTTTTTTCCAGAAAATAGAACAAGTACTAAAGCAAAAAAACTCTGGGGATCATTTACCAATTTAGTATGGGGAAGTAAAACTGTTCAGTGCTACAGCAACATGTAGAGTTAAGTTACATGAGCCTAAAACTAGACACTAGTATCTCTAATGGAGTTGCTTTAAGATATTTTAATGCAGAATTCAGAGAGCTGTTCTAAAAACCAAAATAACTATTGCAAATAATAGCAAGATACTCGGGAAACAGAAGAGCACCCTTTACAGTTCAGTTTCATAGTGAAAATTTAATGCAACGCTACTTACTAAAAAGATGCAGGTTTGACAATTTTGAAAGAAACAAAGACAAGCTATGAGCAGCAAATTCATATTAAGTACACTTTGCATCAAGAGAAAAGTTATAGTACTTATATTTCTTATGTTCTTTTTAGAATAAATATAAAAATATTTTGATAGATGCAGATTTAGCTTCAAAGACAAAATTACTCCTAAGTTAAATGAATTCACAAATTTAAGTTAAAGGTATCTAAGGTAAAAAACTTCACGATCAAAGTTGTCACAGCTGCCTCCCTCTCTCCCTCTATTTTTTTTTTTTCTTCCTTTCTTTTTTATTTTTTTATTTTTTTCCCCTTTTTAATGCAACCGAAGGAGATTTGAGGCATTTTTTTCTCCCACAGCTAACACCAAAAGCCGTGAAGTGGAAGTAGCAGAGACGGTACCAGAGGATGGTCTGGATCCACGTACAAGCAAATTTAGAGAAGGCCATATTCTGTAGCAAGCTAGCAATTAAACTTTGACTACCTAAAACTGCCAAACCCAAAACAAATAAACAATGGGCACACACCCTCACAGAAGAAAAAAAAAAAGTATCAGTGGGAGACAGTATAATTGCTCCACTCCTATTCCTCAAAGGAAGCTTTAACACATCAGTGTCACTATTTGTTTCTTTAGCCTTCTGAAGCCAGTATGTAAATACAATTATCTTGGTAGGTACAAATCCACCAGCATTTGCACATGAGGGCCTTGCTCTGCAACTCTAATAGATGTAAATGGAACCACATTCCTGAATTTATTTCCAGCCAAGGTTGAGATACAAAGATTTACCCACGTAAATTTGACAGATTGTAAATCAGATTGGTCACCCTTGCACATAAACTACCTGGTGCTTCAGGCACTATCTAAGCACATGTCACCTTAACCTTGCAGAGCCTCCCATGTGGGATTTTTGACAGAATCACCACTTTGTTACCTGCTGTTAATTCTGGACCCTAAGTGTACACCTTACCAACCCAAAGCAAAACCACCTGCTTACAACCTACTACTGTGATTTCTAAATATTAATTTCAAAAATCTACTAAATTTCTAACACAGGATGATTTTTGCCACCAGATCTGATTTAGATATCGAAACAAAACACGCTGAAACTTTACACGAGTGATTGTGAGGACTGACAACACTGCCACAAAACAAATTGTTTAATGCACTCTGATACTAATACTGAACTATTTTTTTTTAGCCCTCATACTCTGAGGCAAATGAACTGGGATTTGAGATGTAGTACGTAATATCACGTGTGTCAATGCTCCACAAGTACCAGTTTGGGTACAAACACGTATTTACTAACAAAGCCCAAACAATCAAGGGCTTCTATGTAATTGCTATGTGGAAGTGATGGTTATGTGAGATTTTTCTCTCCTGCACTGCTTCCACAGAATCCGCCAGTCATGGCAAAGGGTTAACTTTGTAACTGAACGGTCTGCTGCTCCAGGTCTGCTGCTACCAAGGGTGGCAAGTCAGAAAGTCCACCTCAAACCGAAGTAGCCGCATGGACTTTGCATAAAATGTCACATTCCACAGCCCAACGACCCACGTATTTATTTTCAGATAAGTTAACCGGTGGCAGTTTTCAGAGATCCAAGGACAAACCTTCCACGGGTATCTCTACATCTGAGAAAAAGCACTTAAACTACTTAACTCTGTGCCTCTGGTCACTGAAACACAAAACCAGCTTTCTAGATATACAGCCAAAACACTACCCTGTGTTTCCACCCAGCCTTGAAATAATAACAGTATTTTTCCTGCACCCTCCTTGCATATATATAGCACTCTGACAGCTTAGATTTTTACTGGATTTTGTTTTTAAACTTCTCATTTTCTCCCTCATCAGGAAGACGAGGCAGGGTACGTTCTCTACTATATCACAAGAATCAAAGAAAGATTTTTATTTTTTTTTAAAGAAGGTTTTCCTACACTAGAATTTGGAGTTCTGCCAAAAGGCTATAGACAATTGGAGAACTAGCAAGTTTATGACATCAGATATTCCAAGGAAGTGAAATCTGACTTAGCGGAAGCAATTTTTATTCACGAAAAAGAGATATTTAAATAGCCTTTAAAAATATATATATATATATTTTAAGACCACGTACGGAGGAAGTCCGCTTTTAAAAGGTTTTTACAAAACATTTAATTACAGGCTGAAACCCCACCCAAATGTTTCCAAGCCAATCCACAACAAAACATTCTTGGTATTAAAAAGAGTATCAGGGATAGCAGTAAAGAGGCCAAAGATTTTTTTGTTCAGTAATCCTTTTCTTTCTCTTGTTCTTCTGAAAAGCGCACTGCTTGCTGGCATGAAACTTCTGAAGCCAGGAAAGCCATCATCAGTCTGAACTGAAGCTCCTGGATCAAAGTTTCCAAGTGACTGATTCCCCAGACACCTTAACACATTCCACTGGACTTGGCAACCCTTCAACAAGTGTATGGGTATTCGATATTTCTTCATATGCAATTTTCCTAAAAGTGTATTATCAAGTTCTATTTCAGCTTTTAATTAATCTTTGAAGAGCTAGGGAATCTCTAGCTAATACTGCAGACCACAGGCCGATCAAGTTTCCATGAATCCTTCATGTATTCACATAACTTTGAACCCTAAACTACAGTCCTTAAATCATAAATAATGTGTTCCTGGGGGTTTCGGTAACGGCCTGCTTCAAGAACTTCCTAAGTCTAAAGTTCAGTGTCAACGGGGTAATAGCAGTGCTGACTTTGAGAGCGTGTAACATTTACTTTGGCTATAGTTGTCAATTGACCAAATGAACCAAACTCACCAACGTATCTGGTGACAAGAAAAGTCTGTAAACGCATAGAGTTCTAGCAAAAAAAACCCTAAGCTTTCTTGATTTTGGAAGATATTCGGCATCAGTCTATACGCACACATGCACTCGAGCTAGAACATCAGCAATTCTGGCATGAAAGGTTTCCGTTTCTCTTTCAGGAACTCTTTGGGACTAATGAAGATTTATTCCCCCCTCACACAGAAAACAGGTCATCAGCTGTGGAAGAGCTGAGCTGTCTGTTAAGAAAATATACGACAACGGCGCGCTGGCGAAGCCGTCACCCTGCGTACTACCCGCTGTGGGCTGCCCGGCCAACCAGCATCTGACTGGAAATACGCTTCACAAACCCTGCTTTTCCCCACAAATTCCTGCGGTTCAGACGAAAAACAGCGCTCAGAAACTTAGCTGAAACCAAGAGCCGGAGTATCGGGTCATCTACCTATCGCTTCAAAGTCACAAAGCAAGCACTCGGAGTTCCCAGCTGGGACGAAACACAAAGAGCGCCCAGGCGCGAAGCCCCAGCCCGGGCGCGCCCGGACATCCCCTCAGAGAGGGGATGCAATTCTTGCTGTACTGGTCACTGAGCCATTCTGCCAATGTTACTTTGGTTGAAACTGTCATGTCAGTCAGAGCTGGAAAGGCTGATATGATTGAGACTGTGTATTCAATCCAAGGAGTGAACCCAGAAATCATACCTCCCTTCTAGTGGCACCAAAACCCCTAAATGCTATTAGGTATAACATTAAGCACGTAATAAACAGAGTTGCTCTGTGCTTTCCCTGATCCAAGGCAGACAAGCATGCATCTGTACTGGGCTCCTCAGAAATTATGTAGTCATTACTGTTGCTCAGTGTGAAGCTAATTCTTTAAAAGTTGTGACTCCCACATCACTCATACCT
>VWZK01007245.1:344963-387110 GCA_013396935.1 Baryphthengus martii
CGCCTCTGGCCCGGCTTCGGTGGCGAGAGTCGCCCGCCTGGGGGTCTGCCAGCCGGGTGTCCCATCAGGGGCTGGGAAAGGGCTCCGGTGCGAGGTCCGGGCTGCGGAGACCCCCGCGGAAACCCCGCCTGCGAGGCACAGCAGGGCTCGCCCGCTGCCGCTGCCTCCCGGTCCTGCTTATTTACCAATAGTTTCATTTCCTCCACTTCTTCGGCGCTCCCCGGTTGCATTTGTCGTTCGTAGTGGGGAGCATCGCAGGCGCCCCATAAAGCTGCCGCAAGCGGCCGTGCACCTCTTCCTAGGGCCAGGCTTCCGAATTAACAGCCGGGTGTCAGAAGAACGAAAGAGCAGTCGTCCGTGTTCACACTGAAAAAGGGCTCATCAAAGAGCAGCCTTCCCGAAAAGTGGCTTTTGGAAATCAGCAGGGAATACCTCATTACAGCAGCTCATTGCTTTGCTAATGATTTCTGTGATACATCCCCGTTTTAAAACTCTTGATGCTGAGCTGTTAGGTATCATTTAATGGAAACTAGTCCATATAAAAAACAAACAAACACACACACACACAAAAGTGATTTTCTTAAGGCTTAAAAGTAGTAATCAAAGAAAAGCAAGGTAGAACATAACCAGTAAAGCAACAACTCACTTTTGCATGCGGCTAGCCCTGTCCCCACCCACTGCAATCGCAGTCACATTCCTACCGCCTTTAATGAAAGTAGGGCGAGGCATAGCATGTCCATTCAGAAAGAGCATGATCACACTATGCATATATGAACATCCCTATGCTAATAATCACTCTGTATTATTACCTTTGTCTATTTTACTCTGTTTATTTTTCCAGTTGTTCCAGTTCTCAAAACAGAAAGATGGATGGATTTACTTCCTCATCAACTTCCCTTACGATTCTCAAGGCACTAAAAATTCATTACGT
Source organism: Baryphthengus martii (assembly GCA_013396935.1). Classification (NCBI taxonomy): domain Eukaryota; kingdom Metazoa; phylum Chordata; class Aves; order Coraciiformes; family Momotidae; genus Baryphthengus; species Baryphthengus martii. Next base: position 345,895 of record VWZK01007245.1, read on the forward strand.
TTGAATCGGAGAACATCTAGGGGATGTTTAGGTGTTTGCTCCAAACAAGCCAACCAACCACAACATGGATTGACTGGAAATTCGTGGGAAGGACAATGATCTCCCCGCTCATTTCAGCAAATGGGATTTTTGCATGAACAGTGAGCACGCAATGCAACATCTAGGCAAATCTCAGCAGAAGGGCAGAAGCTAAGGAGAAACCTTGCCTACCGCATGTCAGTCACCTTCACAGCCCGTCTGTTGGGTGTAGCAAGTAATAGTTCCCCTTCCTGCTTTTAACCAGTTCTTTTAAGGCCGTTCAGTACTACAGCGGGGAGCATTGTTTCTCCACGTCATGCTGCTGCTTCTTCATACCACAGGAGTGTGGTAACTTCACTTGACTTCCCTTCTTCCTGGAAAAAAAAAAAAAGCCAGTAGATTTCAAATGAAAGTAACTGGTTTATCAGGCCAGCATACAGATCAAAGAGAGTATCATCTCTATGGATCGTGTCCTATGTAATGAAGTTTACTTCAGCACATGGAGCCACTTGTCTGTTTTGTTTAAAGTTTACATTGCTACTGAAACATGGTTCTGAAAAACAAGGTATTAATGAAATCCAGTAGCGCAATAAGTCCCCAGATATGTTACTTTTCAAACCATTCTAATACTTGTGGTTTTGACATTAAATATTCCAGATAGTCTTGGCCTAGATATCCAAACCTTGGCTGACTAGTTGGCCTCACGGATGACAAATGGGTTTGTGCCTGGAAAGGCGAGATAATGTTTTTTTAAGAAAAGAGATATTTACTCTGGATCTTGCAACTTTAGGTTGTTGTTCTACAGGATCCAGTGCAGTCTTTGTAAAGTGTAAGTCAAACATGATGTGATTTACTCGACTGACCAGAGGGCTGCAATCCAGAAACTCCAAAATCTGTTTACTGCACTGCCATCTTTTAAATTGAATAATGATGCCTGGAAGTGTCTGTCATGCATAAAGCCCCAAGCACTTAAAAGCAGACTTGTATAGACAATTTCTGCTCTGTCTGTGAATAGGCTTCAATGGAATCTGCCCTCACTGAGTTTTTCTGTAGGGTTGTAATCCCTAACTGCAAATTTCCTTTCCATTTTGTGTTTTAACGCCTCCAAATACAACATCAGTATTTAGCAGTGTGAGTAAAGAGATCTCAATCAGTCGTTATCGACATATTTCAGATTATAGTCGATAAACTTGCACGATATTCATGTTCTTGCCACACACAGAGTTGTTACAGAGGGTGTGTGTAATAGGGATAAGGAACTTGTCTTGAAACATCTTAAAGAAGTGTTTTTATACCCTAAGTGGTAGCGGAAGGAAAATAAAAAAGACGACTTTAAATATAATTTTAATTTTCAATTTCCTTATCTTTAGATTCTCTTCCCACCCCCTCCCCTTACAAAACAACAAATGTTCTATTCTTCTCCCCCCCAGGCTATTGTTACATGTGTTCTCAGCATAACAAAAGGGTTTTGTCTAAAAAGGCTGTCTCTGAGTCATGTCTTTGCATGTGAACCAGCTGTACACCTAGGGCACATTCTTGGTCACTTGAAAATGTGTCATTTTCAGCATTCTGGGTTTACACTCTTTTAGCCCTGTGTCAGGAGAAAGGAGCTAAAGGCACGAGTTGTCCACATCCTCTGCAGACAGCACAGAACTGTGGCAGCAGACCTGGGCAGAGGGAGAAAGAAAATGCCAGTGAAAAAGCCATGTGAAGGATGTTTGGCCTAAAGTAGAAAAAAATGGCCTAAAAAACCCCTCAAGTTAGTTAATCTAAAGGATCTAACAATCCAGAACACAGATGGATGCTAAACAGGAGATGCTTAGAAAAAACTTACTACTAAACTGAAACGCTCGTAGCAGCCTTCTAGAGTCTGATCCTGTGATACAACGGCAACATCCACAAAGCAAACCAGCTTCGGGCAGCTAATGCAAGAAAACGTTTTGTGGTGAATACAGAAGGACACGAGAATCTCTCATGAGTATTTATTTTCTTTGAAAAAAAATAGCAGCAGCACAAAGAAGTGAGCAATGGCAGAAATAGTAATTAATGGTCAGTCTACACTGCACGGTCATTCCTTTGTCAGCACACTGCCTACTGGCATCCAAATAAAAGGCTTTAGAATGTCTTGTGTATGAAAAATAACATGACAGTCTCCTGAGTAGTCACTGGAGGAAAGCCAGTTTGGATTATAGCATTCAAAAGATTAACAAAACTTTCATCTCCTATTTTAAGTCCCTCTGTCTATACTAGAAAAGAAAAGGTCCTCTGTTTCCTAAAGTAGTAAGTTGTTATCATTTTGGGGACAAAATCTGTCATTAGTCTCTGAAACTTAAGAATAATAAGCAAGTGAATAATTTGGGCGTGACTATTTCAAGCCATGCATTTAGAAAAAAAAGAAATCAAAAGAATGAAGTTTAACTGTCAAAGTCTATATTTAGTCTGCTGAAAATGCAATACTAAGATTCCCAAGGAATTTTGCACGTTAAAAGTACCTTTACTAAGTGTATACATGATTTCGTGCGCTAGGTTGAAGTCCTACAACACAGATAACTGATATGACTGAGTGGATGTGGTACGTGGATAGCACGAGCCTCTAACAGCTTCAGCTGATAACTACATGCTGGCCTGCTGGCCTGGACCTTCCCCACCTCTGCAGGTGTCAGAGCAGCTTATGAAATCAAAGCTGCCCGGTGCCATCAGGGCCTCTCAGGGTGCACCGATAAAGCGCTAACGGCATGGTGAAAAAAATCAGTGTAACAGGCTAGCGCAATTTTGTAAGCATCATGTTCCCTCAAAGGTGTTCGGTACAGTACGTGGGTCTTTTCCTGCGCTTGCAGCAGCCTGTGTGTCTGTAATAAGCTTCTCTTTGTTTCTCACACGGATTCTGGTGAAGGGGGAGGCAGCAGCAAATAATGGCCTGAGTGACTGCAAATGCAGATGTCGGACAAAACGGATGCTGAATTTGGCTAAATGAAACTACAGCCCGCAGCAAGAACAAGCAGCTTTTAACAGCGCTTTGCTAAACCAAGGTATTTAATATGTGTAAAATTCAGTGAAAAAGTTCTCTGAGAACTTACAGCATATGTAGAGGAGACAGAGAGGCAGCCCACTCTTACCTACAGCAATGCCTCAAACAGCCAGCGACACCCAAATATTCAGCATCCTGGCACTTCACCGTTCTGTTCCCCTGACTGAATTAGGTGGCTCAGGCCTCTCATTTTAAAATTTTAAGCCTAGCTTAGATGACGTAAAGCCACTTGAAATCGAAGGCCTCTTCCTCAAACTCCCCAACTTCCCCTGACCGCTAGAACACACCAGAAGTACCAGCACATCAGCTGATTCACCAGTCAGGACAGACACAGCCAGGCTGTGGATGAGTGGGCTCAGCTCCTTCCCCTTTTCCCCACTCAGGCAAGCTGCCTGAGCTGGTGTGCAGCACTAGGCTTCAACCCATCAGAGCTCTTTCCGGAGCACTAGTTTCGCTGGTGATTCCACAGAGCGCAACTGCTTCTCTCAGGCTCCCTAGATCTGAGCTTTGGACTTGGGGAACTGGAAAGGAGAGTTCCTCTGTACTGAGGCTACAAATGTGCCAGTAAGAGCTGAGAGCTGAATCCTCCTACGCTACCCTGTAAATCCACACCTAGGAGGCCCATCTTCACATTGCTTCCAAATCACAGAAAGCCCACAATCAGGAGCTCTTAGGCAGATACTTTTTAATGGTGGTATTCTTGATCAATTTATGCCAATTCTATTACAATAAAGCAGCAAATTTTTTATATCACTTACCTATCGATAAAGTGGTTGAAATTACTTAGTTTTCACTAATTCTATACTATAGCAAATGTATATGTTGTTGCTTATTTTCTGCATCTGCTCATGGCAAACAGGTTTCTGGGTATGGCTGTACTTTACAAGACAGCTTGTTCATGAGGTACGTGGGCCAGCGGAGGCCAAAACGATTACTCAGAATTAGGAAGAGCAAGGTCTTTACAAATATCAACAGCATCCTGAAGTAGCCGTCCAACTTTGCTGCTACATTTTCTCTTTATATATAAATATCTCTACATAGTTCTTCATTTTTCCCCATTTGTTAACACAGATTTTCCAAAAATAGTGCCATTCATCAACACAAAGCAACTTCTTTCATCAAAGGTCTCTTGAATAGCTAGTGCCTGAACCAGGCCTCTGTCCACATGTAACCTCACACAGCACACAGGCAAGTCTCCCACCAGCAATGATCTCCTCTGCCGACATTAGGGGTCTGACCTCAGACTCAACATTAACTATTCTCGTAATAAAAAGCAGCACTGGCTTGTTAGAATTGCCAGTTTTCAGATGAGGCACTGAGTTCCCTTGTGTTATTTCTGCTGACTTTCCTAATCAAATATAAAGATCCCATGACACATTTTGACAAAAAGTAGGGCACAGCCGGTTTATTTATTCTTTTACTAAAAATAGGCTTCAATGTCCAGCAGGTTGTCGTGTGTTACTATAGCACTTGAAGCGTAAGAGCTGCTGTACCTGCCTCGACACAGCTCTATTACCAGCTCACCTTTGCGATGTGCTAATTACAAAAAACAAACATCAGGCTTCGTAATGACTTTAGCAGTTTCATTTTGCTAAAATGCTTACCAGCATTAGACTGCCCAGCAATTGAAAAAGCAATAAAATACCTTCTCATCCTTACTGGCGGAATTTCTGACACCCTTCCAAGCACAGCGCAGCATGTTTTACATCTCTTGAGTTAATGGTATATTACTATTCTCTGCCAGAGGCAAAGTCTAGGAAGAGATTCATTACAGGAATAGGAATACAAATGGTTTAAAGAAACCCCTATCTCTGCCACCTTCTTTGCATATTTATTTTCTAGCTGGCCTTTTTGTTGAAGCTATTCTGATAACAGAATGGATGGAACACTGTGAAATTTAATCACGATCACAAACACTACTGGGTCTATCACACTTTTTAATGACTTTGGATATGAAATACACTATATCATTTCTGAATTTGACCTTGCAGAAGTCTTGTCAAGTTTGCTTAGAGAAGCTCATTGTCCAGTCACAATGGTTTAAGTCAGGGTTAGGAAGGCTTCATTTTGTGTAGAACTGCCATAAGTGACAAAACACAGAGCCTTTAGCCCCTAAATTACATGGATGCGATTACTTTCTGAGTCAAATACATTTACTGACCTGCAGTACACAGTGACCATCACTTCTGGCTTTAGTCACGTGCCGTTTGCAAACCACGAATGACTTGCTCAAATCCAAATCTTTATCTCATACAAGTTACATGTCACGTGCAAACAAAAGGAAGATAAAACCAAAGGTGATATACTACTGCTTCCATCAAACACAGGTACTGCATTAGCATTTCACTAGCCCATGAAAAAATACAATCACTTTAATCTCATTGATTCTTACACGCTACTAGGAAGCTCATACATCATTGCCTATCTATTCCTAGATAGCAGGACAAACTGGAAAAGTTCATGTGACATTTTAAAAATAACCAATACCGTATGCAACATTATTGCTCTAAAACATCAATTCTTAGTTGCAAATGAACTGTTTGAATTCCTATTTAAAATCTCAGATTTGAACTTCCTCCCTCTGGTGAATGTGTTATAATTTTAATATTACCTATGAGTTTCTATTTTTAAAAGGTCTATCAAACACATATATCTAGCAGACAGGCATTCAAGAGGCATGTATAGATTTCTTATTCAGAATGTTTCAATTCATGAGCCTCTAAACATATCAATGTTTCTTTTGCTACAAAACTGTTCTACACTAAGATCAGTACAAACAGGGTAACTAAGACACACTGAAATCAGAGGGAACCAAGAATATTCAGTGCTCTGCTGGAACAAACGCACGATCATCTCACAGTTCTATTAATTTGACTTCCTGTGATCAGAAGCCACGAGTTTCACTCTCAGAAAAACCAGCACTCTGACACAGTTCAGATTATTTTGTTAATAATACAAAGTGTAATTAACAGGCACTGCATAACCAATGCAGAAGAGATTCTGGGAATACTCCTAAAATGACAGTACATCTTTTGAAGCCATACCTTTTGTTGTTAGACAATCCAGTCATCCTGAATCAGAAAAACTCATGTTATTTCTAGGAATTACATTTTAGACAGTTTCTTTGAGCTATGTATGCATCATCTTCATTTATAGTCCTCAACAGCTAACATCACTACATCTGGCTAGATGCCATTAAAAAATAAAAATATTGTTGCAGCGTAAGAGGAAAAGTATATTATTACTACTTTCAAAACTGAAAAATTAAGCCTGCCTTACTATTTTGGAAACTCCAGGCTTTGTGCTAAAACACTTCTTATAGCATTGTTTCCAGGTATCGATTAACCGGATCAAAATACACCTGTGTTTTGTCGAGTCTGCCTGGCAATCTATCGCAACAAGTCCGAAAGCTTCATTTGTATGACTCATGCGCCTTTAAACAACCACGCAAATGATGCCAAGTCTCTATTTATCACAGCTTAGTCAGCGAAACAAATCCTTCAGCAGGTGAATCATGAAATTGCTGTCTGTGTGGATGCTAAGTAAACACAGAGAGAAGCAGAGAGATGCCAGCTTAACTCCACGCTTCCCAATCCACTTTTCCCGCGCTGTATCACTGTGACATTGCTAATCCGAGCAGACAAACCCTTCTTGCCTGTTTCTCAACGCGCAGCCCATTTGGCTGCAGTTCAGAAAGTCCTTTAGACCCATCAGGAAAACCGAAGCACACACATAAGTGGTTTGCTCAGCAGAGAGCACTTGCTGCGTGCGCCTCAGAGGGAACGCGGGGGTTCATTGCCAATGCAAGAAGTGCATCCATTGAAACGGCTCCACCACTTAGTGTGTAGCTCTTCTGCTTGGAGGGGGCTCACAGGGGGCTCTTCTTGCAATTCTGCCCTCCAATGAAGAAAGACAGACAGGATATCACCGCTCAGAGGAGGGCTGGTCATCTGGACAAAGTTAGGCCACCTTTGCAAGAGAACACATTCCAGCAGTCCATAAAAACATGGCTGAAGAGCATTTTTTTTTTTATTCCTGGAATGTACCTCATTGCCAAAGAAGGTAGCTATGCTTGGGAAAATATTCCACGGGGAGCAAACAAATTCTTCTGCAAAGCCATTCCTCCCCACTCCACCCCAGCTGACATTACACAAGTTGAATAATACATGTCAAGGTATTAAGTAACATGTAAACATTTCCAGTAAAAGTTTCTGCTGCAGGCCTTGGCTTAACTGGTATTGCTTCCCTCTGTGATAATGGAAAAAAAGAACTTCCTCAGTACTTCTGCACCTAAAGCCTAACATTAAGGAAGCATTTCCTATCAATCACTGACTGGGATCTTCCTTCTCCCCTATCTCCCAATATAGGTTTTAAAACCCTTGAAAACTTACCCAGGGAAGCCTTACTCAGTGATGTCATTCTCTGGAAGTCTCTGCCTGACCTTCTAGCCTATGCAATGGGGTAACGTGATGGCCCAAAAATACTACAGTTCTGGTAATATATTTGAGGACGAACGACAAATTCCAATCAGAAACAAGCTGGGTTCTTGTCATACCACCAAGGACTGTTTATATGAACCCCTGGTTTCCCATCATGAACTGGCCAACAATATTCCTTTCCCTCCACCTCCAATTTTGAGATTATGTTTTTCTCACATATTTCTCCCCAAGGGTGTGAGAGCACGGTGTTGGGAAGCCACAGTCATTTTCAATCCGGTAGAGGAAATCCCCTTGGAATTCAGTATTGCTTTAGGCATGCACAGTGTTTCACAGCACATGCCAGTAACTCCTTGTCCTTACTGTCTATGACACTCCACAACAGGGCAAATGCAGTTCTGAGCCAACGAATCAAAAGGAGATATGCTTAAAAGCTAAAACATCATGGGGATGAAGGTGAGCTCTCGAATCACCTCCATGAGACTGAGAGCCATTAGTCTCAGAGGAGAACCGCCCAAGGAAATTTCTGGGATTTTCCGCTGAAATTTGTACTTTCCCAAAAGGTTTTTTGTAGGAGAGACTGACTTAGGGTTAAGAATCTGAGGAACTCTCAGGAAGCAACACCAAATTCCACTCTGAAAAGTGCTTGGGCAAAATGTTTGAGTGGAGCTGTTGAATAGGAGAGTGAAGTCATGCATTTTCTATAACTTTTTCCAAATATAAATTATTTATCTTAATACCTGTTAGCTGCACAGGGCTGAGTGTTGTGGGGTGAGCTGGGTTGTTCTCCTTTGCCTAAGTGAATAGTTTTCCTGGCAATCAAACCTGCAGCCCAGCTGAGGACATGACACTGGCAGTGCTAAGCGTTACTTAGAACTAAGGATCTCACTGATCTGAAAAAAAAAAACCACCAAAAAAACCCCAAACTCTTTCTCAGTACACCAAGATGCTTCAAAAGAAAAGAAGTTCAACTGACCTTCCAAGCTGAATGTATGGCAAACTAACACCCAGGTTTCCTGTGGTTTTGATAAGCAATGGTGCACATGGAGTCTCCTGGCATAACAAGGTGTAACAACATCCGAAGAACAGGAGATTAATAACCTAGTTTGATGTTTACTGGTCATTTGGCTCCAATACATTTTGAAAGGCTATCTTAAAGTGAAATTAGTTTCCCTGGTCTTGAGTTGCAACAAGACTGCTCACAGAGAACAACTGCAACTGGTAAGAAATTTGCTCCTGTTTGGGCAATATATGGGAAACAGAAATACCAGAGAATAACCTCCTCCAAGCCCTCGCTATCCCCCTGCTTACAGCTGCAGCCTTTTTTGCCTGATCTCTCCCACATCTGGATGAGAAGCAATGGGTTAGCCGTACCGAACATCACAGCTCCCAAGGCCACCAGCTCTTAGTAGGGTTCCCACAGCAGCACCTCTGGCACTGACTGTCCAAAGAAAATAACTCCTAGAGAAACAGAGATTATGGCCACCGTGGCGAAATCAGATCACAACAGCACGCAAACCATGGTGCAGGACAGGCACAAAGCACAAATCAGGCCAGAACAAGCCTGTCCTGCTCACAGAATTGTTTCCAGCAATGAGTTAGTGATTGCATTACTGCTATCACAGGAATGCCAGTGCTTGGTCAGGAGTGTTGTGAAGAAAGGTTTTTGAATGCTACTTCTCTACTGCTTTTAGCTCCTCCACAGAAGAGGAACTATAGAAAGACCAAACCATCCGCAGACACCTTGCAGAAGGCTTTGCCTAGTCACTGCTGCTTCCTAAGAAGCGGTAAGTCACTGCATTCTTAATTCTTCTTTCTACTGTGAAATAACCTTTTTTTGGTGAAAGACTAATAAAACTAATGATTTCCAGACTTCTAATTATGTTACTGCCAGGGTTAAGCAGACTCTGAAAGATCAGTAGCTTCTAGACGTTTCAAGAAATTACATTCAACTGAAAAGCTGTTTATTTTTCAGGCAGAACACCAAAGCTCAGGTATCAATTCCCTACAGAAGGATGTGATGACAGCAAAAGAAATGCATTTGCACTCTCCATTTTTTCCGTTCACCTACCCACCACTATCTGCACACAAGAAGGCGTCCCCCAGCTCCTGCCCGGAGATGTCTCCAGAGGGCCCCAGGGAAGAGGCCGGTACCTGGCCCAGCCTCAGCACTGGCAGCACTCGGGGTGAAGCAGGACATGGTACTGCAGAGAGGAGAAGAGGAGCTTTCCTGAGGAGGTTTATTGGTAGAGATGCATATAATCCATACCCTCCTGCAACTTCACAGCACTTAGGCCTTCTGTCTTCTAACACATGCAAGAAATGACAGACCTCGGCCTGCCACCTGCCGTGATCTTGTTGTTCTAAGGCTGTGGCAGGCAGGACGACAGCAGCCCCCGCACAGCGGCACAGCCTCCCAGCCTTATTTCCATGAGTCCCGTATGGCACATCCCGCCAGGGAGCAGACGCATTATCCAGCACATGACGATGACTACGGAAGGCCAGGGCTGGATGGTAATGAGAGCCCATACACGTTTAGCATATGGAAATGTTTACATCTGTCTCCTCATAGATCTGTATCCCTACTACTGTACACTAGTAGTAGCAGAGCTTTGAGCAGCGGCCTTTGGCAAGCCTGTCTGAGCTGCAGTGATCCATACCTTAAACTGCAGCAAGCTGCTAAAGCGAAGCAGTGAGGTAATGCCATTAAACGGGAGCATGCCGCTTTTAACTGTCCCATGCAAATCCAACAGCATTGCTAATGCCACCATACAACCAGTACAAGCACACTTCAAACACATCCATACCTGGTCATTAAACTATATTTAAAATTTCTTTCACCAGGTACAACTTCCAGTTAGAGTCGATCAATTCCAGGGTGGACCAGAGGGCTGCTTCATAACAGCAAAAAGTATCAAGTGTCATTTCTCAAGAACCTTAAAAATGCCATCTTTGCCCTCAAGCGCCATTATCAACAAAAGGATCCAATACCTGGAACAGCCACAATACAAAAAAAACCCCACAACTTCTCCACATAGAGTGAAACAAAAAAGGTCTCAATCCATGAAATACCACCTGCAAACTTAGTCATCCTATACCAATTTTTTCACATAACATCCAAAATAACCTCTTAAACACTGTAATTTAACATTAGTGCTTTCCTTTAATAATTTAACTTTAAAATGTATACTTAACCTTTAAATCTTGACTCTAATGCTAAATATTCCTTTGAGAAAAAGTCTTGAGTAAAGTACTAGAGAGAAGCGCACTTCATCTCTTCTAATCTCTAGTCACATCTCAAAACATGGTTTTTCACAGATCTATGTTAAAAAGAAATACAGATAGATATGGAACATGAGGCCCTGGTACAGTACGTCAGGTTTTTAGGCCATTACACTTTGTGGCTTAATAATTTTACACATACCTAAGAATCAGTGATGCTCAGCTCAATTATCCTTTACCATAAACACATCTTGAAAAACTGAGCATGATTTTCTTTTGTTGTTTTCTTTCCTTCCCCCATGACAACGGCTGAGGGAACAGACATGCAGTTCTACAGTGGCTTGGCCACATGAACTCTATTAAAAAACTGATTATTTCAAGTTGTTAAAGATCAGGTTATAATCTCCCTCAAAAGATGAAAAACAAACAATGAACAGACCTTAATTAGCATCTGATAAAGGAGTGGGGCTGTTGCACGATGTAAACCCTGAATTAGGTGCTGATACACAGAACCGATTCGCTCTGCAGCAAACAACTCATCTGCACATTAGACAAGTGGTTTGCACTTAGCAAACAGCAGCACACAAACGCAGCACGATCAAATTTAAGGTTCCTGAAGTCTGAAGACTACAACTGGATGCCTGCGTAGCGAGTTCATTGCCAATTCTGCATTACTGCGGTCGCTTCCTCCAAGTTCTTTGACAGATATTGAGATAATGAGTGTCTTAATTAGCAACCTGCCTTTTTAACGCACAGAAAATCACAATTTGTTTCGCACTCTGGGTCTGCAGCAATCGATTCCACATACCCACACACGTAACCTTACACACACGAGCAACCCTGCCGAGTTCAACCATCCTTCCAAACCAGTCTGTGCTCAGCACATGTCAGGTTCTGTACATTTTGCCCTTTTCCAATTCATCCCATCTGTTTATAGCCTTTCCAACTAGTTGATGATGATGTTCCAAGGTTTCAAATTCACCTTTTTTCCTTTTAGTTTTTCCTACCTGATGTACATTGTAATAACATTAAGGGGAAAGTTATTAAAGAACTAGCTTAACTCAATTTCTTTCCACAGTGTTTCTCCAAACCGGCGGGTTGAGTGAGACCTTTTCATTGGTATTTGGCAGAGGCCTGTCATTTGTCAAGTTATTTTTCCAATTTTTTTCAGTGTGAGTTTTAAAATTGGTATCAAATAATTTTTGTTACATCAGAGAAAAAAAACGCTCTCTAGCTGAGCCAACATCTTTTAGTCTAACTCCTTAAAACTACATGAGGCAAATCAAGTACACGATGGAAAAAACACACAAAAAAATAGTTTGTGGCCAAAATTCCACGTAGACGTAGAACAGGAGGAGGAGCAAAGCTGCATCTCTTGAACAATATTTTCCAAGTGTTTGTTAAGAATTATTTTATTTCTTATTCTCAAATCACCAGTAGACTCAAATCAACAATGCTAGATCTGGGCTTAGTGAGATCTGTTGAAAATATAATGGGACAACATGCTATCTCCAATACCTTCTGTGTCCATGGCACATGTAGAACAAGTTGCTTGTTCCTTATAGCTTTTATTAAGCTCTAATTGCTGTGTTGGTTCCGGATGCTAGGGTGGAATCAGGAGACCAGTTCAAATATCTTCTTACAGTTGCTGCTAAATCATTGCTATTTTAAAAGATTGAGTATGACAGGTCTGAGAGAGGAACAAAGAGTTTTATTCATGGAAAATCTTACTAGCCTTCAAAGCAAGTCATATGAGAGATATATGAATACATACATTTTTATAGTTTGTGTCTAAATTAGAAATGAGAATACAAATCTCAACATCCCTCAAATTCCTTCCCTTCTCTCCACATTCTCCTATTTGTTTTAGATGATACACTGTCCCCTTTATTTTTTTTTCCCTCATCTTGCCTCTCCACTCCTCCCATCCTACTGCATCTTGACTTTGTGTTCACTCGTAACCACAAGTTGGATTCAGAGATGCAACACGCCAAGTTCTGGCATTTTGGAAATCCCGGCAATTTCCAACTACAAAAAGACTTTCCCATCTTGCCTCCCCCAAACAAGCCATTAATGAAAAGCACAGGAGGAAAAATCCAAGCCAGACTGATTAAAATTATGGTGTTCTCTGCCCTGAGTGTTCCCAGTTTAAAGCAAAGTGACCAAACTACCCTGGGTCTGCAGGCTGAGTGCTGGCTGCCCGCAGCACCTCTGCCACCCACCACAGCCTCAGGAGCCGAGCATCTCTGTGAGGCTCAGGCTTTAGCAAAGGCAGACAAATGAGCCTCGGGCAGAACAGTGTGGAAAGAGCCTTCTTTCTGGTTCACTTATCACCGTGAGATGTTTCAGAAAACAAGCCCAGCGTACGTCCCCGCTGCTTCACTTAGCAGGTTTATCCTTTGTCTGCCAGGTCCTGTTTTGGATCAGAAGGCTTTGGTGCTGCCTTCTTTGTACGTTGTGTCCTCACCCCGCTATGGAAGGTGGACAATCTTCCAGCAACAGTCAGTGCCAGCTCCTTCAGCCTCCTCAGACACTGGTACAACAAGGCTGACAGTGCATCTCTAGGAGACGAGGGCAAGTGATGGACATGCACCCAAATGTCTGTATTCAAATCTAATGGTACTAGACATCCAGTGATATCCCAACAAAATGAGTACAAAGCCAGAATCTAGCTCTCCTAAGCAAGCTATGTTCAAATGTACTTCATAACAAGGTAAGGAACAGGCCAATTTAATAACAGAATTATACAATCATTTTGCTTGGAAAAGACCTTCAGTATCATCACAACGCAGTAGTTACGAATGAGAAAAATTGTCAGAGGCAAAATTCACTAGGAAAAACACTATTTTCTCACCCTCTGACTTTTGGAGCTAGACCAGGACAACTTAACTGGGTGAGGCAGAATCACTCACCATAAACCAGCTAAATGGGGCGGGGAAGAAAAATGAAAAGAAAAAAATAAAATTAAAATGAGTGAAAACAGTTTCGACATGGATAATTAGGGCCATTCAAATTAGGCAGCTACATTAGAAACCACTTTTGTGCACTTGCTGAATTAAAGTTTTGAAGTCAACCAGGGCAGTTGTTTTCTGAGATGCGGTAAAATACAGATAGTGACTCCTGACTTGGGAAGAAGAGATGATAGCGAGAGGCAAACTTCCAACTGGATGAAAACTCTGGCTACAAGAATAACAACCTCTGGAAGAGGTATCCAAGCAGCTCCTCGGATTTACATCCATGTAGCAGAACAGAACTGAACCCAGATAGTTAGGTACCTCCGAATAGTACCAGCTGTTTTCTTGGTAGGTCTGAACAAGTTTGCAGCCTCAGAAGGTTGTAATCTTCCCTGCCATACAGGAAAGGAAAATCGTTTCTTTGAGAGGAACTCTGAGTTACTCAATTCTAATTAATCTTCTCAAACAGGAAATCCCTGCCACCACAGGTGGAACTATAACACACTGGCTGTGCAGCTGGGGAACATGAAAAAACGGGATTTCCGTGTCCCCACCTCGCTCACCAAAAACATGGTGTAAATACTGTAACTAAAACATGCAGGTGAGAAATATGGAAAAAACCAAGCAAGTAAAAAAAAAGAAAGGAGGACTACAAAAGCCACTTAGGTCATTCATAAGAAAGCTTTCTCCAGTATTTATTAAGGTTTGAGCTTTTCTGAGGAAGCTACTAGCACTTTGCGAGCTTAGCTATAGGGCAAAGGATATTCACGTGTGTTTTAGGAAACAAAGCTGAGAGGACACCTTGCTGACTTCTGACAACATTTGTACTCCTGAAGGAGCCCTGTAATGTGTATTGACAACACCAGCTTCTCTCGGCCATCTCTTTGTTCTCTATAATTGGTATTTTCAAATACAGTGTATACTGTTACTAGCTGGACCACATCAGAAAAGACAAATGGCAGGATAAAAATTTCCTTGCCATTGAAATGTTACGTGAGTTAGAAGTCAAGAAATAGCCATTCCCTTTTAACACTCACTTATCTGCAGCACTTTTAATTGTGGAGGCACGTCAGAAAGAGGGACATAGGCAATTATTCACATTGCTACACATTTCCATCTATCTAATTGGAAGTAAAAAGACTTAGGGGCACGTGGAGATGACACACGTCATCGCTGCTTGTAGGGTATGTCCTGCACTCTCTGCTCTTGGGCACAAAGGCTGTCATTAAGTTCAGCTTAGGATAAACAGTATTTTTCACGACAGCTTATTTCAAGATCCACAAAGCCCTCAAAAGAACAACACAAGGCAGACTGCAGTGGAACTCAAAAAAAAATAAATTTAAAAAAATTGTGTCTACGATGCAAACAACTAACAGAAGAAGCAGCAGCGCAGCTTTGTTTTGAGTAGGGAAATTTCCGTAAGTCACTGACACAAGAGCTGTAAGGGTGGGATACTGAAATGTAGGTATCAGCAGAGTAGTGCTCCCATTATAAACCAACCTGAGTACTTCTAACCACATGACATGACCCTCACTCATCTGATGCCCCCAAACGAGTAACTAAACCAAGAGCAGATTCATTTCCTTTATCTACAGATATACTATCACCGCACCCAATCAAGATATTTACTAACAACAACAACACTGGGGGCGAGGGGGCACATGACTTTTTTTTTTTTTTCTTACAGATACACAGAAGCAGCTCTTGATTTAGACCATTAGAAGGCCAACTTTTCTCACATACACATTTCAATTGATATAATAGGTATTCAATTATTACATTATTTTCTCACAAATTTATGTTTTATTGCTCCTACTTTAGTAGTTGATACAGTATGGTACCACACAGCAAACACACATTTGGAAATGACCTGAATATATGCAACGAAGGCAGTAAAATGAGTAAGATGACACAGCTGGCCTTTCATTTCAACCTGGGTACTAGTTCCAGCAAGAAATTAATATATGTTCACCAAAACAAATGTCCATCAAAGCCACAACAGCAATTTAATGCTCACTCATGTGCTAACAACGCTATGTCAGAGCTGCAAGTAACCCAACGATGGAAGCTGTGGATAGATCAGCTGTGCAAGCTGGTCCAAAATGTTCGTATCCTCTTCCCCAATGTTAAGTCTATTCTCAGTCTGCCCTCTGTGATTCAAGCCGCTACACTCAATACTGAAAGTAAATATATAAGAACAACTGAAAACCATTTTCCTCCTGGACATACTGATGAGGGAAGGTGTTTAATTGAAGGAGAAATCAAAAATTATCCTGTGATTTAACAAACTTGTTCTTCCTCTTGAGACAGGTTGGTAAAACACAGGATTTAAAGTAAGATAACTTTGCAATGTTGAGAGACAAAGTCACGATGTTTTGCTTTCTACAGGACAAACTGAAAGCCCTGGGTTTGGTTGCTAGGTTAAGTAAGCAATTACATATTTTAAATAAAAAGCTATCCTAAATTCCTAGCAAATTACAAGGTTAAAAGGAATTTGTGTCAGCTGGAAGACAGCATCTATGTGAAAGATTAGTAATAATGAAAACCAGCCTCTTTAAAAAGTAGAAGTAACACTTGTTGAATTTATCATCACCTGCAAGACCGGTTATGTTAATAATCCTTCACATTATGCCAAGCAGACTGCAAATAGTTAATAGCTCACAAACAACCTTCCCATAGAAGCTTCAGTGCCGATGTTGTTTTGACTGATTACAACGAATAAAAAAATATAATCCCAAATATTCATGCCTTGAACACAAGTTCCTTATTTCTGAGAAACTTCCATGAAAAATAATAATAAATCTCTCTCTCACAGCATTACCCCCTATCAAAGGTAATTAAGTTCTGCGATCACAGTGTCACTGGGGAATTCTGGTCTCACTGTTCACAACTCTTTAGTAAAGTCTATTCTGTTCATGAAACGGAAAAGCTGATTCGATGTATCCACAGAGACTCCACCGCTGAGCTCTGCTGAGCCACCGCAAATGCTCAGGAGTCAGAGAGTGAGAACCAGGTTACAGTGATGCCTTCAAACAAAATCAGAGCTTAGCTGATTGTAATATTTAGGGGGTGCTCATTAAATCCCGAAGGCTATCCGTTGACTACACAAGCTCTTTCCTCCTCTTGTCTCATGCAGCTGGGAAACAATGGTCAATAGGCAACATGTCTCAAGCCAGCAATAAGGAATGTCTGCAAGGACACAGGGCTGTGAGAGAGGATGAGGAAGAAGAGAAGGAAATTGAGAATAAAGCAAAAGATGGAAGTGAGGAAGGTCAGAAGGTTGTTTATACATTTAAAATATCTCTAAAATAAAGTCACACCCCAGAGAAATGCAGGTGGCAAACTGATCTCATTAGAAAAACCACAATGGTTCAGAGATAAGGTTCATTTTTGCCACAGATCCTGTTTCCAGCACTGTTCATACCCAGATGTCACAGAGGAAGCTTCCCAGCCACACTGTTTGGCAGACTAAAATATGGTTTCTGCAGCAGAGGCCAGAAAAGTTATACTAAAACTCACCACCAAGTTAGGGAAATGTTACACATAGCAGAAAATAAGATCCGTCATTTGGAACGTGGCATCCATGGTCATAAAGTTTACAAGCTGCTCATGGCATTTTTCCCTGAAAACAGCACTCAGCATCCTATAAACTGCTCCTAAAAATTTCATATATGCCTCAAAAGCATGGGAAATAAACCTGACTACTCACTGCTCTGATAGGCAAGTAGTGTACAAAGAGTACAAAACCCACCAAGGCGTGAAAGGGACTCGTATCACCACATACACCACGCAGGCTTTTGGAGAGATGCGTAAAGATTTATACAGGCCACCCACTCTTAGGGAAGAAAGTGCCATGCCGGGGTGACGTGGCAGCCAGCGTTTCACTCGTGGATGCTGTCAAGGTGAGAAACGGACCAGACCGGCTGCATTCATTCCTCATCCCTCCAGTAATATCGGATCTTAAGAACTGCTGCCTGGGGCTGCTCAAAAAAACCTCCCTTTGTGATTGAAAATCGTGGCTTTTTCCATGAGGACAAAAAAAACCCAAACCTTTCTACTAAAAGGTAATAGCCTAGTATTTTATTTCTACAAATGCAAGTTCTACCATCTTCTGTTTTTCAACAAAACCTTGAGTTTGGAGCAGTGCCTCACTGGAGCTGCGGCTCAGTCGCACTGGACGCACCCACCAGAGCGCACCTTCCGTGAGGCCGTGTGAGATCACCCAAAGGGGAGACAATGATACAACCGGGGAGATACAGCCCAGCCAGGGAAGTCAGTCTGCAGTTGTGTCAAAGCTGTCAATCAAAAGTATTCAAAACTTTAAAAAAATATATATACTGCAAGTGTTGGCAAAATAATAAGCTTTGCTTAATTTTTTTTTTTCTACAAAATAACGTATTTGATGCTCAGGGCTGTTCCTCACCGTTTCTGGGGACCCTTGAAGCTGCTGCTGCTAAAGATGGAGCAAATTATACCAGGACACAGGAGGCCCCAATAACAGAAACCACAGCCTGGCACTGCCAAACACTTCCCATGCTTGGTAATTGCATGTAGTTGGCTGTTCCTCTTCCATTTCTTCCTCTCCTCAAGCATCTCATGTCCAGTACCTATCCACTTCTATTGGACAGTTATGGAAACTCTCATTGCAAGTTATGGACAGATAAATGTCTATGGGAGCTAAGAAGAAAGGGCTCAGCTACAAAGAGCTGCTCTCCTGTTGCAAAATCCATGCAGTTAATCTGGTGCTAGCTGCTAGTAGAAATGTATAAAAAAACAATTTAAAGAGCCTTGGTTTAAAATAGGCCTCCAAAGCTAGCCCAGAGACTGAAATTGAAAGAGCGTAGATTTAGATGAGATATTAGGAAGAAATTCTTTACAGTGAGAGTGGTGAGGCAATGGAACATGTTGCCCAGAGCCGTTGTGGATGCCCCATCCCTGGCAGTGTTTAAGGCCGAGTTGGATGGGGCTCTGAGCGCTCTGGTCTAGTGGGAGGTGTCCCTGCCCATGGCAGGGGGGTGGAACTACATGATCTTTAAAGTCCCTTCCAATCCAAACCATCCTATGATTCTATGAGTGCCAAAGGGACTAAGCTCACCAGGGCATGTTGTATATTGCCCTGACAATGTCAAAGATTAACTCACTGATCTTCATCTTTAAGCTATAAAAACTGCTCCTGGAACATCACGTTCAGAAGTTTGAGATTCTGATGTGAGAGCAATGGACAGCCCATGGTGCCTCGGCAGCTGTCCGAGCTCTCTCACACGCTGCAATGCCTGCAAGAAGCAAACCCAAGCCCACAATACGACACATATGCAATCAGGGCTCTGCTCTTATCAGACCCCTGCCAGTCTGCTCATGCTTTAACAGGTCAGTGACTCAACTAACGTCCTGCGTGGTATCGTTGCCAGTAAAATACAATAGCCTGAAACTGAAAATACTTCTGATCTACCAACAATCCAATCTGAGGGACAAACTCGCTGATAATTCCGAGAGCAGCTCACAGGACGAGACGCTGATTGTCTCAGTGCTTCAAGTGAGCAGCTTAATTGGCAAAGAAAAACAGGGTGATTAATCACAGCTAAGGAAAACACCGTGCTGCAGAAGACAGGCAACATTAATACTTTACATCATTCAAAAATTTTGAGGTTACCATTCAGGACAGTACACGTGGAAAACATTTACGGGAGAAAAAAAAAAAAAAAAAAGATGAAATGTTGTTTAATTGGTGAATTCTTCCCATTAACACCCTCAACGGTTTGAGACACGCTGGCAGGCAGGAGGTGTTGGCCTCAGAGCCGCTGCCAGCCACACTTCCCCGCTGCTGGCAGCTGCCAGACCTTCCTGGGGTTTGAAAGTTTCCCTCCCGGAGGCCCTGTTCCCAGTGCTTTCTGGAAAATTAGCCCCTGGAGTCACATCTCCTAGGCGGGTTTGATTCTTTCTTTTCCCCAGGTTTCTTTTTGATGCAGATGCATGTTATATTTTTGAATCTCAGTCCCTCTCTCCCCAAAACTGGGAGGGCGGATTCACCCGCTGGGGATGCAGCACATCCACTGAAGTAGGAGAGAGGAGCTCCCCACAGAACGAAAAGGGAGGGGACCACAGCGGAGCTCGGAGCCCAGAGCCGGCCGGGAGCCGGCGCGGGGTGCAGCTCGGCTCTCTCGCCGCAGGAGCCGGTGCCCGGCTCCCTCAGCGATCCTCCCTCCGCCCAGGAAAGCTCAGCAGCAAAGTCCAGCCCCTCTCCCNCCTCCTCTGCCTCCTCCTCTTCCTCGGCCCGGCCCCGGAGCAAAGGCGCGTTTAGACCTAAAGGTTATTTGACAGGGGATGTCCCGGGCTGCAGCGGGGCTCCCTGCTCCCCCCCGAGGACTTCGGGCGAGTTCTTTTGGGATTTTTCCCAGACGTTAGCCCTATCCTGGAGCACCGCAGCCAGCCCGCCCGCCGAGAGCACCGCGGGCCAAAAGGGAGCCCAGCCGAGGCCCGCCTGCTGTCACCATCACAGCCCTGCAGGTGCCCCAGAAGGGCCAGTAACCATCGCCCTGGGAAGGAGAGCAGGACAGCCCCCAAAGGTGACTTGGTAGTGAAATTCTTGAGTCATGCTAAATGCTACCCAGCTCTTCCCGCTCTCATCCCCTTTATCTCCTTCCCTCAGGAAAGGTGATTATTTCAATAAAATCTGTGGGTTCATTGCACTCCGGTCTCCAATTCCCCCAAGGAACTGGCTGTAAACACCAGGTAATATGTGCCACCAACAGGAGATGCGTAGCCCAGGTCTGTCACAACCAGCCAAGGGCATCCTTGCTGTCTCACGCTGTCTCCTCCCAGCCAGGTCTCTTGGTGGTGCACCCACCCATGGTGCCTGCCATCCCCATAAACGTCATGAACGCCCCAGAAGCCCCTTGTCAGCCCCTCAGGACAACATGCCCCATCCTGCAGGCACTACCCAGCAAGTCCAGGGGACACTGGCTCGCCACGGCACCACAGCACTGCTGCATGTTTTTTGGACACCAGCAGAAACCAGCTACCCACAACCAACATGGACATCTTGCTAACCTCTGGCCATCAAAACGCCTTCACGCAAAGCACTCTCCTCTGCACTTCGGTAGCACCCTGTGCCAGCCTTCACCAGCCACACAACCACTGGTTTTCAGCCAACACTTGGGAGATGGCGTTTTAATAAGTCAAAACCTGTAACGTCAGGTATAGTGTTCACAGACGTGCAAATCCAGTCATCACGTTTGGGAGCGTGTCAGGTGGTAGAGCACAAAGGTCCGCTGGGAGGGCCAGGAGGTGTCTCCTAGGAGACATGAGGCAGCTGTTAGAGCTAAAAGGAGGACAGCAAGCAGAACCTACAGAAGAGGTGGCCTCAATCACTGGGACCAAAGGCAAAACTGTCTTCTAAGAAAAGCCTGAATCCAAAAAATGCCCTAGCAGGAGGCCTGGAACATCCCACAGGGCAAGTTGAACCTCAGATTCCTGTTTTATTAGCAGTAAGAATGGTGTTCGTCAGCAGAGGAACTTGAGTTAATGGTCTCTTGTAAAGTTTAGTACCTGCAGAAAGGTTTAATGAGAATTTTCAAACCTACAAAGATGGAATATACGTTAAAAATGAGGCAACATTATGTTGTTGAAGCCTCACATTCTTTTAATGCTTGGTACGGACAATAGGTTGCAATGAGTAATAGCAACTCCAGACCCTCTCTGACAGCTGTGCTGGTCACAAACAGGTCAGAGCACGGCAGGAAAGCCAATGTCACTAAACGAAGGAACCCAAAGCAGCCTCCACCTGGAGCTTCGTTTTACGGGTGCCTCTGGAGCCTATGCTCATTGGTTTGCTTTGCGGCTCCTCAGTGCCAGAGCTCTTCCCTCCTCCCTGTCCCTCAGAATGAGCAAAACCCTCCTCCCCCACTGACACAGAACAAAATCCAGCCAGCTGTGGCTTTCTTGTCGTTTCTAGCAGGGTGCTGGTTCCCCTCCCCTTGCACAAACATCTTTGTGTCCCAGTTACGTCACCATACTGCAACACCACCCTCACATACGGAGAAGTGCATTGGGGCATTCTGTACGTGCAGCTTCCATCTGGAGTCACAGAAAGAGTCCAGCCAGAGTTCAGGCAAAATTTGACCTGGCATAAACCCGCAGCACAAAAAGACACCACCTTCCCTTGCCCACTCACGGAGCTCTCAGCATCGCCCCCTCCTTTCCACTGTTGCAAGCTTCTTACCCACTGGACAAATGGGATGGGTGACGTAATCCAGGCTAAAACTGAGCTTTTTGCTTCTTTCCCCTGTGTACTTATGGCCTCTCATTGACAACTTTGTTTTTAAAGGCAAAAGAATCTCTCTCGCTGATTTCTCTCAGCACCAGAGAGCCAGTACTCACTTCTGTACTCAAAGTGGTCATTTAATGATCTAAATTCAGGCAGCTGTCCTAACATCTGTACAAAACAACCGCAGATGGGATGAAAACCCTATAAGCGGCTGGGAACAAACAACTAGGAGAAACAACTTCGGTCAGAATCTTATCAAGTGTTTTCTACCAGGAAGTCTCAGAGACTGCTGGTGCTTTTGAGTTCAGATCTTCATTAGAATTGACAGAGTATGAATGTGGTATAGCCTTCCAGGGCTGACTCTTGACAGCACTTTACCGGCACCTTTTATGGCATCTGTAGGTTAAACCACACTTTGAAAGGACTCTGCTTCCTTTCAGCATCTATGACAAGGAATTTAATGTGTCAACTTCAAAATCCCAGCGAACAATCAGCAGCAAAGGCACTGCTGTCTCTAATTCTTCACTGAGTGCCTCTAAGACAGCTCTTTAATCCAAACTTCCAATTTCCTCCCACAGAGCATGGTTAATACTTCCCTCCTCCCACCCTCCGACAGCCGCTCCTGCACAAATAATGCTCTCAGAGAGGCCCTTCCCATGCCCTGAACGCAGCCCGGCACCTAAGCATCGCTTGAAAGGGTAAAAATAAGTACTAAGGTACTGCAGAGACAAGTCCGACTTGCTCGGCTTCTCGCTCTTGCTGTGAAGAAATCTTGTTTTGAAAGTCCACTGCTACCGTTGGATTGTTCAGCCTGCAGACAGCTTCTCTGCCTGGCCTAACTTACATTCTCCTGACCACGGTTTCATCCCACCTACCTGTCACTTCTCAGTGCATCTGGCATTCTTCAGACCCCGACAACCCCTGCCTCTCCCTCACCACTGCCCAGAGGCTTTCTACTCTTGTCCTTATCTAGTGTCACCTTTTATTCTCCTTGCTTTTTCTTCTTACTGTCATCTCTCATTACACACCTTGAGGAGGGCAAGTTTCCTGGCAGAAGGCTTACGGTCAAAGATCTTGCCTCGCTATCTGAGCAAATAAGGGGCCCAGGAGCTATTTACGCATTCTCTGATATGCAGAGAGAATGTCCTCGTGGTCCTGTAAATTCCACAAGGAATTGGCTTTGTGCTGTTCCAGATTTTTTGCTTGTCTATGCTTGCCCAATTCTAATCAACTAGCAGTATTAAACATACTGGTGCCTATTGTTACATTATTTGGAGGAAAAAGCAGTCTTGAATTTAGTCATTAAAGAGATGCTATTGCCAATACTTAATATTTAAAAATCATGCAAATGACTTTAAAAGTATGACTTTTTCATATAAATTATCAGTTCATTTCTGACTGCACTATTAGGTTACAGCTGCATTTCATTTCTATTTTTTTTTCATATAACCATGAGGGCAAAAATTATATTTTATTATATATTATTACTTGAAATTCTTCACATTTTTTTTTTTTTATAAGGACGACAATTGAGGTCTGGGCGGGGGTGTTTGTTTTGTGGATTGTTTGGTTGGGTTTTTTTTAAGGTTGACATTTTCTTTTATTAACATAACTTTAAAGCTCTGGAATGTTATAAGAAAACCCCAAACCAGAAAACACTCACCTCACATACAGCCAGCCAGCAGAAGATGTGCTAAGACTAGTGTCTGGCAATACCACCGAGAGCCCTTGCTGCCCTGGCAGAGGGTAACGGTGTGAAACTCTCTCCGAGGCAGATCCTGGTTTTACTCAGGCCACATTCAAATCAGTCTGTGCTGACAACAAACAAAACTAAAACTGAGCCAAGCCACAGTCTCGGGAGAAGACGCGAGCAGCTGCTGCAAGCAGAGAGCGCGCTAACTGCCTCGGCGGAGCCTGCCGCTGGCTCGCAGGGACCGCCTGATGGCTCTGGTGGCAACTCTCTTGTTCCCACTAATTTCATTCTTTAATTTTTCTTTAGATACTCAACCTGTTATGACTTTCAAAGTGTATTTTTCAAAGTTTCATCTCACTAACAGCATTTATCGAGCCCTAGCGCTTAGTAAATACCTCTAGCTGAAAACTACCGATTTGGTCAGCTAAAGTTGGTTGGTCACCTGTCAGTTCTCGCCAGTCTTACTCATCCTGTTTCTGACATCCACCTGGTGCAGTGCCTGTTACAAGCAGATCAAAGGAATATCTAACCATTTGTAGTTTTTTTGATCCTTAAAACCAAATCCTGCTATGGATACCATTTCCTGAAATTTGAATAGGCTTATCCAGGTGCAGTTTGGGCACGACACTGCTGTTAAAGCACTGAAGATACACCATTTGCACAAACCCCACCCGCAGAGGGAGCAGTCAGATGGCAAGCTTCCTGCCAAGGAGCAAATTCCACTGTGTTGACCCAGATGAGCATGACACTAATGCAGTGCCTTGAAGATGGTAAAGTAGAGGCCTAAACCACATGACTCCACACTGCCAACATACCAAATCTCAGGCCAAATGCTTGCATGCCAAAATCCTTCCTAACTTGGTTTATGGTCAGTTGTACTCATTCATTTTCTGGTAAGTTGCTGATGGCAGCGGTGCAAGTTCTGTGCAGTTGCATGGGTGATATTCAGCTAAACGTTTCTGATCTCTTTCTTCATACAGCTTAGAAAATGGGAATACAGGACTCCACAGAACAGGGCAAGGGGGCTGATCGAGTGGTGGGGCACGCTCTGCTACAGGGGCAGGACATGAGGGAATTAATGAGATGCTGAATGAGAGACCTCGGTAAGGTCTCTAAAAGTGTTTCTGGGTACTGGCACTGCTGGAAGGTGGGTGCTCGCCTGCTGCCTGTGCAAAAGGGAAGGGCTGGCTGAAGGAAGCTCCAGAAGATGGCTTTAGTTCCCAGCATCACTCACTCACACATTCACTCACTCCAGCTGCTCCCTGTGAACAGTATCTGGGATGAGAGCCACAAAGGCTACAGCAGCCCAGCTGCCCACTCGGGGACCCTGAGGGACAGGCAGCAGGGCTGACAGATGCAGGAAAGGCACATGAGCCATGTGGCTCCCAGGCTGGTTGCAAGTCCTGAGGAAAGTAACGTTTCAGTGCACTAGGTAGTGCACAAGCATATCGTAAATAATCACCCCCCTACCACGGCCCTCGCAGCCTGAGAGGAAGCATTGCACTTGCCGCCCGGTTGACAGCCTTGACCTTGAAATGGTCCTGAAAGCAGGCTGTGGAAGAACCAAGCAGCAGAACATTTGCAAGTAGCTGCATCCGAGCGGAAAGACAACCCTCCGGCACGTCCGACACGGGATCACCTACCGCTGCACAATTCTGCCGCGTCGCCCAGCCAAGCGCGGTACCTCTGGGAGGGCAGCTCGCTCGGCGCCGTCTAGCACAGCAGCTCACCTCTCCACGACCCGGGGCTCAGCCAAGCAGCACTGTCAATCCAAAAACACGCTGCAGAAAGAGGCGGCCGGCTCACTCACCGGTGAGCTCTCTGCAGCACCCAGACTGTGCCACAACCAGCATTTTCTTGATGCCTTCATACTCACGGATGTTAACGAGATGGCTCCCTGCGAAAAAGCAAGAATGCTTCTGGGCTTTGCTTTAAGACAGTCATTGTCTGCAAAGTCGCTGTGATGCTTTCTAGAGTCCCTGGGTTATTTTTATACTTGTTCATTATAAGGTCTACCAACTGCTACAAACTAGCAAGGGCTGTAATAACAGCATCACACAGTAAGGATGGTTTTAATTACGTCTACGATATCTATGCAAATGCCAGATAGCATCTTCTGCATGAAAGGCAGGGTTGGTTTGTTTGCTTCTTATCCTCACAGTATGGAATCTTACTGCTTCTTCTGATGCAATATTCATTTAGTTGGAGTTTAATTACTTTGGTTGGTAATTAAATTAGGATTTCTTAAATTAAAAAAAAACGAACACCACTTCATCACAAAGTATTTCTATGATGGTGGCTCTTAAGATTTCTCCATCAGGACTAGATCTCTATTGTTCAAAAGGCTGTGAAAAAAACAAAAGAGAACACAACAAAACCAAGAAAAACAGGGTCAAACACCGCCTGCCTTTCACCTGGCAAGAAAGCTACTGCCGAATGGCAGGTGCCTGGCATCTGGAAATGGAGTACAGGTGACAGTTTGGCACCAAAAGCAGGTTTTTTTCTCAACCACATGCTAGTTTGAATACCTTGGCCTAAGTGTCATGCGCAACATTACACCACAAATCACTAAAGCAGCTTTTGCTTCACAGCTTTTCTTTAGCTATTTTGGTCTGTTTGGTTAAACCCTCAAGGTCCAGAGAGGGAAGCAACAACACTCACATGTAACCCAAGGCGCCGGAAGGTACAGGAGCTTGACCAAGATAGTAGCTACCTGAAAAACACTGAAACTGTGCTGCTGTCCTAACTGTACTAAGTAGTTTGGCTCCTGTTTGAGTAGGAGTGAACAGACCAGGCCCTTGCTGAGTCGAAAGAACTCCAACATCCTGCCACTGGGAGCAATGCTTAAGGCACAGTAAACAATGGAACGGGAACATCGGACTTTTCTACAGGAGCAGCAACCCTAACGTGGTCTGGCCAACCAGGCTCGAGTGTGGCTTGAGGCAAAACGCAAACAGATGAACACAACAGTCATGGAATAAAACTGTTTGCTTGATTCTGACCATTCCAGAATACCACGTGTAGGGTACAATGCTGCATGCATTGTACGCTGAAGAAACAGAACCAACCCCACTGATTTCTAGGACACAGGTTACCAATGCAACTTCAGCTTAGTCCTCTGCTCTACACACCTTGCGGCACAGTCTTGATTTCTTATTTCTTCTGCCTGAATTCGTCAGTGAAGCTCAAGTCCAGGCTCTCCCTTTTCTCAGGAAAAGATTGCTCCCAGACTCTCTTCCAGCTGAACGACAAGGGAAACATTCAGTGTGGGCCAGGAGAACACATATCCCACAGCGAGTTACACAAGCATTTGTGAGACATCGCTGGAATGTCAGCAAACAGGATCTTTGGGTCTAGCCCAGCTCTGGAGGCAGAGAGCAGCCTAAGTCATCATAAACAAGAGGCCAAATCACACCAGCAGGTAGATCTGTTTTGAAAGGCGATACGGCAAAGCTGATGAGCCTCGCTTCTTTAGAAGCCACAGCTCTGTTCCCAGCTCTGTACACAGCCCACTCGCTGACAGTTTAGCTGCAAAATTGATGAGTGACCATCATGTCCCAACAGGAAGAGTAACTGGCTTTTAGGAGCCTATGTGCTAACAGAGCAGTGGAGCGTGTGGGATCAGACAGCACAGGCTTCTGGGCAGCAGCAAACAGCAGCAGGAGTGGATCTTGCTTCTCCCTCTGCACTCACTCTTCTTCTGTGGGCTGCCAAATGTGTCAGAGCCACGTGAAACGCTTGACACTCGTGAGCCCTGACCTTGCTGCCCTTAGACTCACGGTCAAGCCTAAGACACAGACCGACCCAAAGGAAGCGATGAAGGTCCTACCCAGACCTTACAGGACTGGTCTCGGTGCTTTTGTTTATCCTGCGAGTTTTTAAGTTGGAAAAAAACCCAAACCGTGTAATAACAACAACAAAGCTTTTGAATTCTCTGCTATGTACAGCAATTCTCTTAGATCGGCGTGCTGCATGTGCTTGTTGATGTCAACGCCCCGTAACCCAGAGCCACTGCCGTCCGTCACACACAAGTCCTCATTATGTTGCATAACAAAATTACCTTTGTTGCCCAACAGAAGGGCACAGTAGATTTTGTTGTTGCCTCGTGTAAACTTTAGTCTTGCGAATTCCATTTTGCACTGACGCATCGCTTCTGCCTGACAAGTGCTTTATTCCTGTTGTTCCACAGCGAGCTCCGTGATACGCAGGCAGCCAGGGAGCCTGAAAAACAAGTTTAGAAATACATAAATACGCCAGCAGTATGTCTGCAAAACAATCGGCCACGTGGATCCCGGCTGCTGCCGTAGCACGGGGCTTAGAGGCTGCAGCTACACATCCTGGGAGGCAGCACCGCTGCATATTCATTGCTAGTGGTCATCTGATGTTTTCGGTTACAAGGAGAAACAGCAGCGTAAAGAAACAAAGAAAGTGGCAAAACAGCAAAGGAATTTTAAACCAACAAAGATTTCGTGGTGTCAGCATTTTAATGTTACACTCTTGCCTTTTTAATGGATTTATCCGACTGCATTACATTATCTCCTGGTTTCAGTGTTTAATTACTGTTTTTAACTGAATAGTATCAGTGACAATGCTCATCTATTAAAGAACAAACTGTGAAAAATGTTAACAAATCCGTCCGTATGCCGACAAAATATTAAACCTCACTACACACTTCCTCCGAGTCCTCTTTATATATGTTCGGCACATATTTCAAGGGAAGGAAAACATCTATTGCCAGGTTTCAAACAGTGTTTCCTTTCTTAAAACATTTTAGTTGGCAGCTTTGTCTATTGGCATATGACCAATACTCTGCATAAGGGGAAAAACAGTGGTGGTATCTACAGGCCAGATTTTGCCACTTCTTATAACGAGTAATAATATCTTATTTTCACGTGCGCTGCCCATACCCTCTACTCTGAGAGCTACTGGAAGCTCACTGATGGCTGCTCCCTACTATCTCTGGACAAAACCCAAAGAGGAAGAAAACCCAGTCATTATGTAAGAAAACTTGAATAAAATCTGAGAGCTGGCCTGTTGGGATAATCTCAAATAAGGGTAACAAAATCGAGATGTCAGCTTATTTAAAGATACACATATTTTGACATCCCCGCCTACTCCTTTGAGAAACATAATTTCAATCTCTAATACACAGTCATTTCTGACACACTCTCCAAATTATTCAGCGGTATTTGATTCTGCTTTTCCACCAGTCCTAATGACTATCGTTTGCTCTGTTCACCCCATCTCCTACGTGGCCAAGCAACAGTCATCAAATAAATCATTGGAGACATTGTTGGACAATGGGTGAATGAGTTACTGCTGAGGGACTGCATTTTGCTTCTATTTACTGGCTGTAGTTAGAAACTCTTCAAGCCAAATTTCAATTACAGAGGATAAAATAAAGGCTAGCCCAGCTTGGGCATTTTAAGATATAATTGTACTTTGGTAAAGTAATAAAGCATGGTTGTTTTCTGACGTTGCTGCTCACAGTCAATGGTGCCAATACAAAATCTACCTGGATATTACTGCAAACAGCTTGGGAAAGCCTTCATGGAAATGCATAGCTATGGTCAAAGGCAGCAACAAGGTGTCTGGATGCTTGAGGTACTGGTCAGTGAACGCGTAAAAAATAACTTTGTAGGAACTTGGGATACATGAGCACTGTACAGCTGTACTTATGTGAAATTGTACAGCTACTGTTTCAGCTTAGAGAAAAAAAACTCATCAGCAGTGCTTGCTGGTGCTAGAAAGGAAGGGACATTACAGGCCCACCTGCTTCAGGGTAAAATACCAGCCCTCAGGCTGTTGGCTACTTCATCTTCACTCTTTACAAAGATGCTGATGCTACAGAGCCTAGGAAAATTCAAATGACGATTGAAAAAAACCCAAGATTTTTCAGGCCAGAGAAGCAGTGAGTAGAAGACTTGACATAAGCACGGACCAGAATGAATAGGATCAATACAGGAGATAGGAGCTTGGCTCTTTCCTGTCTTGATGTTTGAACACAGGGGATATGCGAGGAAATGGAAAAGGTGCAAAACTCAGATCTGAGGAAACACTTTTTCATGCAGAAATTTGAGTCTATAGGGAGGGTCTGGATATTAACAGGGGCGGATAGTAACCCAAGTCCTGTTAATGCTTAACAGGTTTTGCCACTACGACACATTGTTTAAGTCCCTATTGTCAGCTCTGGGATGACTGGCTACCCTTTTTTAATAATACAAGAACAAGTTGACTTCAATACAATTCGAAAGGCAAAATTTTAAATTATAAAATCTCTTTCCATACAGCACGTAATTAACCTTTGATACTCATTCCCTCAAGATTTAAATCGAGCTGAGACTTCTCTGTATTCAAAAAGGATTGGACATGTATTTATAAACCGGCCTGATTCCGCTTGGGGCAAGGCTTGTAAACATTCAGTTAGGTGTTTGTAAATGATCCCTTTTAATCCCCTTAGAGAATATGCCAGAAGGCCTGAGGACCTCAGCAAATACAACATGACATAGCCCAGAGGCAGGAATTCACGAGTGCCGTACCTTAACACTCGACTTCTCTTCCACAAAAGATGCAGGTGGAATTTCAGCTCCCCTGGAGGTGGCAGCAACGCCCTCAGGCCTTCACCTGCAGCTCTGCCCGGAGCCTGTGCCCAGGGGGATAGAGCAGCGCACAGCTCCGCGCAGGTGCCTCTTCCTCAGGTTTTCTTACCTCTGCCGACCTCCTAGAAATGACAAGATTCAGGGTATTTCTATTGTCCAGCAGCTGCAAGCAGAGTCAGGGCCCGTCTATGCCGGACATTTTACAAATACACTTTAGGTTAAGTCTAAAATCCTGACAATATATTTGCTTATTAATTAATTGGGTTTTTTAACGGAGGTATCAGCAAAGCCGTCACTTTACCCGGCTCCCGCCGCGGGAGGAGGCAGGGAGAGCTGGGCATAGGGGTCTCCCTGCCAGCCCGAGGCCGGCTACCGGCTACCGGCAACCGGCAACCGGCAACCGGGCCGACAGGAGCAAGCGGGCTGTTCTCCTCCGCTNCGCGCTGGCTAATTTATTTGCTGTAAACGTTCAAGCTGCAAACCAGTGCCTAGTACTAGATCTCCAGGTCTACCACGATAGGAATTTCTCATGCCTGGGGTTAAAACCAAGTCTGTACTCCCAGAAACCAAGGTGTATCTACCCAGCCGTTCCCTAAAAGAGACATATTAAACATCCTTACAATACGCAGGCTCCAGCAACATCCAAAACCTTTCCTCTCTGCATCTATATCGTTACCTGCACGTGCTACAGCCTTTCCTGGCCAAACCTCCTTTCAACCATGCTTAAGCTAACCCTCCAAGTAGGGAGGCCAGGCTGGCTGCAGACCCTCTGCAGCACTGCTCCGGTTTGCCTCTGTAGCTCAGTGGGAGGGGGAGGGTGAAAGGGATGGATGAGACTGGGCTTCGGAAGGGAAGTGATACATCCTGCAGTAGCTTGGTCATGGGGTAAGGCAGACTCAGAAGCGGCTGAATTGCAAACCCTGAAAATCCCTGGGAGCTATGGAGTTGTCTAAGGTGGTCAGTTCAGCTTCTCCCATCAAAAGGAAGTGCCTAAGGGTCTTCTGGAAGGAGAGAAAGCAGCAGGCCCTTGCGCTTCCTTAGAAGCCTATTAACGGCAAAGGCAGCCTCAGCAGACTGCTGGAAAAGGGAACATTACCAGCAAAGCACAGGTGACTCAAGAAGAAGCAAAGGAGATCTGAAAGCTGATGATGCTCTTAAAAAAGACAAAGGAAAGCCCAGTCAGGAGCAGAGAAGGGAACCTAGAAAGGAAAAGCAACATTCAAACAAGCTAAGTAGGAGGAGTACTGGGAAACGGGAAAACAGACAGGAATTTACCATTTTTGCTTCTGCAATTTATCTCCACCTTCTGGGATACACTGCCCCTCCCTGAATAAATCTTCTAGGAAGGAGCTTCTGTGCCTTATGCAGAAGGGTTCCTTCAGCCCCCAACAGAACTGGATTTCTCTTCACAGGGACAGGTGAGTTAAACATTAGGCCCATCTCCCAAGGCCTGTCCCAATGCAGCCGAGGCTGCTGGTTCCTCACCACTCTACCAACACGCCTGTCCCCTTCAGGTCTCCAAGTCAGGTCCATAGCGACAATGCAGGCCTGAGGCCAGGCTGCAATGTCAGCCTGGGGGTTGGATCAACAGGGTTCATGGCCAGAAACAGATGTGACCGCAGCTGGCGACCAGCACTCTTGTCACACAGCTCAGCTGAAGACTGAAGGCTGCAGAATGAGCTGAAGTAGGCTCCTGGACCATGGGCAGGGTGTGAGTTGAGGCTCCAGGGAAGACTCTTCAGGCTAATTAGGGCCTATTAGCACCCTCGGGACCTTTCTAATAGACAAGTAGGGATCCAACAGAAAATGGCTGATAGCAGCATGGGGAGAGGTGGTGCCAACGCACAGTACTAGGGGTGCAGTAGGTCTCAGCAGCCTGGCTTTGCTAAAAATAGCACTTGCAATGACAACGGCTCTCTTCTGAAATGAGTAGACAGAGGGACATCACCGATATCCCAGGAGACAAGACGAAGGAGAGTAACTGCAAACAACAAATGCATCATTTCAGTATTTTAAAACAGTATCTGTGATCCCACAATTAAACTGGGTTTGGAGATGCAGCTACAAATTTCAACAGTTTTCAGTTCCATTTCAAAATCGACACAGGTTCTGCCTCCCTGCATTTGCAGCCTGAAGTTTGAAGACAACTCAAGCTTCACGGTGCTGGATTTCCTCAGCCCCTCTGGAAAACATTCCATGTGCACGATGCATTTCTCCAGATTTTACTCCCATTCCAAATGTGCAAGTACAAAAATAGCAACATTCCACTCTCCTAAGGCACCCTTACAAGATGTGCTGAAATGTCAGATGCTAAATGGTACAAAAGAGCACTTTACCATGTTCCCATCGAGGTACAATACAACAGAGAAGGCAGAAATTGCTTTAACATCTGTTAATTTATTAGATCTGAACATTCTCTTTCTTTCGTCTGGCAGCAGTAGAGCTATTAACGCTGCAACAGCTTCTTCAGAGCTTGCAACAGCGCGCTGGAAAATATGCACCTTGAGAATAATCTCATTCCTGCAGGATTTTGAATGTGACTCCCTCTATCCAAACCAGATCTGCCAGGGCAGAGGGATTTTAGGAAGGTGAAGGCAGCAGGGAGGAGCAGACAGGCAGGTAATACCCCTGCTGCCAGGAGGAAGCAGGGCTGAGGCTCAGAAAGCTTCCTACCGCTGTAGCTATTGTCTCACTGCTTCCTCTGCCGCAGAGCGAGGGAAACCATCGGTGACGCAGCCAGTGGGATTGAACAAACTCAGCAGCAGTCGCAAGTCTCTGCCAACCTGATCAGACTCGGGTCTTGACAATTAGCACTGCTGAGTCACTCCAAGGAAAGCGATGCAGGGTCATTCCCCATGGCTGGTATTGTTTCTCATGCTGCTAAAAACAGCCAGTTGGCAATATTCCTTCGGCGCATTTGTATTACCCAGAAAACCCAACTCAGCCAACAATTTTGAGATAACAAGATTTCTTCCTCCTTCTGGATGGGAAATAGAATATTTTGACATACCAAGAAGTCTTCAAAATGAAAAAAAAAAAAAAAATCCAGCTTTTGTTCTGATAAATTTGCATTTTCTCAGGGAATGGATGGCCAGGGAATCACTTTGTAAAAACTTCCCAGTCCGCTTGAATAATAAGGATATGACCTCAAAGAAGTCAACTGTGACATGGGCATTTTCTCATAACAGAAGCTACAATCACTACCTTACTGCGGGTGTTCAGCAATGTGACTGATACGTTGAACACCGTCCAAAGGAGACAATGGGTGTGCAAACGGCAGCATCTCGTCCAAACGCAAAACTCAACGTAAAGGCAGCTCAGGGGGGAGGAGTTCACATGTCCTTGCACTCCCTCTGGTCCTGCCCTGCTGCAGGCTTTCTAGGACATAGTTGGAGCTTTCTGCCACTTAGGGATGTGGCCTAGCTCCTCTTAGAGGACATTTAGGAAAGAGAAGAGCTGCCACGGGCCATTGTGTTGTTGGCACACCTTGCTGACGTATTGGCTTTTGCAAGGGTGTCAAACATCCTCCAAATTGGCCCGTTGCTCCCTTCTCTTGCAAATCTGCTCTGAGAATCCATCAGTCAGCTACACCAGCTGTCAAAACCCTTAGGCCGAAAAAAAAGAAAAATAAATTGTGAGGACAAATTTGTTTGAAATCAGATTAGAACTTCTCCATGGGATAAGCACCAGGTTAAGCTGAACCACCTCAGGAGCATCCTTTAAACAAGCGGTCCTCAGTTCTCCTTCTCTGCTGGCAGGAAGCCCCTTGACTTCACCATATCACTTTACTCAAATACTCTCACATTTTCCTAATGTTGAAATTTTAAACTGCCCGAGAATCTAGATACAGGAACAAATAAACTAACTGTACAAGAAAGAAAAGGTTATTTTGTGTCTCTTCTCATTTTATTAGTAACACTTCTTTCCTTTTTCTAGAGTTCTTGCTGAGCTGGAAAAAAATACCTTGTTGCCAAGTCTGTACTTAAGCTGATGTTTCTTCTATATATTTGTTACATATTCTTTCCTTCTTTTAGTGAAGGTTCCTCCGCAAATGCAAGTTCTCGGCTCTGTCCTAGCCAAAATG
This sequence comes from Baryphthengus martii, assembly GCA_013396935.1. NCBI lineage: Eukaryota > Metazoa > Chordata > Aves > Coraciiformes > Momotidae > Baryphthengus > Baryphthengus martii. Next base: position 380,192 of record VWZK01007245.1, read on the forward strand.
TATGCTGTATTAGTGGGATCTAACTTCTTTGGCACTCGAGGAGTGAGCCTCGAGGGATTTTAATTCAGCAGAAGGTCTGTGATACTATGAGCACTAACAAATACTGCAATTCACATATCTCATACTTTGTCTACAAAATTTAAACTGCTCACAGCTGCATTTCTGGCTGTGTTCTCCTTGGAGATGTCACTGACAATTTCCCTCCTGACAAAGCTGGGACTTGCATGGCTCCAAGAGCAGGCTGGTGCTGCAGCCGAGCAGCCCCTTCAGCTGCCTGGAGAGCAACATCTCCCCCTGCTCACTGCAGCGCGGCCGAGCTGGAGGTGCCAGGGCCGATTGCTCCAAACAACCGTTTATCTCCGTGGCTTAGGGATCAATCCTTCCATCTGGAGCATTCAACCAGGGGTGACCTGAAACTGGAGTATAGCACAAACAGTCCTGAAACATTTTTCTACATCTGTCTGCGTTTATTCCAGCTAACTTTTGCCATCTTCTGGAGGAAGGGAATAAAATTAGGATACTCAATTACACCTCTGCTTTATCGAAGTCGAGCCATTAAACAATCTATTACAACCCTTTTCACAGTCACGCTGAGACAGATCTTGCAGGTATCCCCAGGAAGGCTCAAGCTGTGATGATGTTACACTCACTTGTGTCACTTGCTTGAGGCTCTAAACTGAGGATATGACTTGTTATCTAGTAATGACCATAAGGCTGTACTTCTTTCAGCCTCTTGGTATTTACTCACTATTCTCACACAGATCACCAAGTTTATAGATTTGGGGGAGGGGCGGGGCTTTTTAACAATTTCATCCCCAATTCTCCAATTTGATTCTGCCACCAGACTCTAGAAGCAGCTTTTATCTGGTTGGTTTGTTTCATTCTGTCTCCTTTTTTTCTTTTCTTCTATTAAAACATTAAGAATTTTTTTACACCGTCCATCTCTTTAACCACCTCAGGAATTCTGACTTCTACATTTTTACAATATTTAGTGATGACAACTCTCATCTCCAATGGCTTGAGGATACCTAGCGCTTGACCCAGCTGGGTTTCTGGGTCATTACAATGCCCAAGAGGTAGGGCAGGGATGAGGACAAGGTAAAAAATACCCAACACATGGACGAAGTAGAGGACTCTAAAGAGTCCAAGAGCTGCAAAGCAGCTGGGGAGGTACTAGGGACTAAAAGAGGTCAGACTCAAGTGGACATGACAAATGTCACCTCTGGAAAAGGCAGGATTTCTTTCTCCCTAGCAAGGCCAAGTATGCAATGCTGAATTCAATATGAATTTGCCATTGACTTCACACTGGTGGACTATGAGCTGTTTTCATCATCACCTTCAACAGAAATGCTCCCAAGGTACACAGGGCACCTTTGGGGTTCCCTGACAAGTTCTTCAGCATTGCAGCCTGCTGAAAAGCACTGCACAGTACCGAAGCAGTACCACTGTATTTCCCCTCAACTGAAATAAAAATCTCCTTCACAGGAGAGCCGTGCTTTCCCGTGGATAGTGAACTCACTTCCTTCTGTTTTGTTTATAGCCGTATGGGAGGTTTTTCCTCTTCCATTCCCTTTTCCAAAAGCAATGACACAATAAGACATTGTTAAGTGTTAAACATCCATGTTTCTGTTTCTTGTTTCATAACAGGACTATTAGAATGATAAGAAATGAAACAGGGAAATGATGAAGGAGAATAGCAAAATTTAACTCAGATTTTTATCAAAGCAGCAGAAAAGACATTCGGAAATTGTCCAGAAATGGCTGGAAGCTTTTTTTTCCCCCAGAAAAATTACAGATTAACCATGTAATTTTTAATGAACCCATGAACCATGCTTAAAATAGAAAACTCTGTACCCTAGAGAAGGTGATTTGAACAACGCCACCTGTAACAGGGCATAGGAACAAAGCATATGGGTCGCTAATAAAATACAGAGGTGTCATTCCTAACAGCACCAGGAAATAAAGAATCTGTCACTAAGCTACGAATGTACCGATGTCTTTGACTCCTCAAAAAGGTGTCCTCCTTGAAGGGACAAGGGACAAATGCAATCTCGGGAGGACCTGAGGATACCTCTGGAGAGGAGGAAGCTCTCCACAGGGTATGGAAGAAAACTAAAGGAGTCTGACTGTTCTTACACTGTGGGGAGAACCTCTTAAGTCAAGACAAAATGGAGCTGGAATGGCTCACACAAAGGTAGGAATCAGTGCAAGTCCAGGAGCCAACCATATGGGTAAACTCACCCCGGAAGACATCCAGCAATAAATCAGTCACTGTGCAATAGGAGGAAATTCTTCACTATCCTCAGCATCCTGGGTGTGGTGGGTGTGACAGTTTGATCTCAAGAAGGACACACCCAGGCCCCATGGGCAGCTTTGAAATGAATCTTGTGGCCAGCTAAGAAGATCCAGAAAAATTGTATTTGGTTGAAGGAGATAAGTCAGGCCAGTGGACGCACAGGTAAATGGCAGGGAGGTTGGGCAGCAACACCTGCTCCAGCAGGCATCAGAAATTCCCTGGGATGCTCAGCTGTCTAGAGAAACATGTGTCACACTAACCCGCCCAACCCCATCTCTTGCTCCCACCTCCACAAGACATCCTAAAGCCAGATGGATGATCACACCCAATCTATTTTTCCTTCCTGGGTGCCTTATTCCTCATACAAACACAGAGCACAATTTACTGGGCATGAGTATAAACAGTCTTATTCAAAGGCATGTAACTGATGGGCCCAGCAGTCTCCAAGGCAAAGGTAAAAGATGATGTTAAAATAAGAAAGGGGCTGTTTTAAAGGAGGCAAATAGATTCTGATCAATATTTAACATTGTTAAGCTATCAAAATAGATAGATTAAAATATCACTCAATGACTTTTTGAGCCAAAAAAAAGGTTTGAGAAGTTACACGATTGTACTGGCAGCCTGCATGGAGAGGTGAAAACAATTAACCCCCTCCAACTAATTCAATAATAAAGCATTTGATGCGATTTGGACCAGCCAGCGCAGAATTAAATGTTGCCATGAATATCAACATAAGGAAGCGGCGATCACAAACAACAGCCATATCTCAGCGGGCAGCCCCGAGGTCGTATCAGGTTGTGAGCTCACCAGGGGCTGCAGAACAGGGGAGCCAGAAACACCATTTCCAGCTCAGAGGAGGCAGGACAGAAATGAAGAGCAAACCAAAACAGAAAGCCCCAGCTCAGAGAGTGACATGTAGGAAGGACATAAGTGTGGTCAGGCACATGGCAGCCTGGGGGAGACTGTGATTCCAGAGAACAGTGTGAGGTCCCCAGAAAGACTGTGATTTCCATGTAACTTTATTGAAATAATTATATATATATATATAAAACCATCAAAGAACAACCCTCCCACATACTTTTAACGTGTAAGGTTAAAAGCAGACCTTTAGGTCTGCTTGAGACTTTGTTCTCCTCAAGTGAAAGTTGCCAGATTACACAATAAAATGCCATTATTTTTCTTGCTGCTCTCCTTCTCTTTCCTATCTCGTATCCTGCCTTCATTTTCTTCTTTCTCTTTCCATTTTTTCACTTCTTTCTTTCCCCTCCTTCTACTCCTGGCTCTCCCTCACTCCCCCTTATTAGCATTTCATCTCCCCACTCCTTCTTGCTCCTTTCCTGCTGCTTCTGCTCTTCTCCCTCATTCCCAGTCACTCATTTCTTTCATACTGAATTAACTCTACCCCTGGTCTATGCATCCTGACAATCTATCTGTTTTTAATTGTTGCACTAAACTTAGCTGGACATTTCAGAGAGCTGTGTACATTTAAACTGAGGACCTTTTCAAAGTCTTCATAATTCAACTTGATTCCATGTATTTGATACAAGAGCCATATGTTTGTGTGGATCACGTATTGTTTCGCAGATGTGAATACTTACGGAACAGACATGTATTTGGGTATCAATTGCTTTTGCTCTCTGAGCCATCGATTAATTTTGCACTAGGTATTAGCATTGAGAGTTTGAAATGTGCAGAGATTTTCTCCACCCTTCTAAGAATACTCTGTAAGTATCACAAGTGAGGGCTCAGTGCTGAGCAGTCTTTGCTTGGTGTCCTTTCACAGGTGGAAAAGAAGTGCTCACAAGCTCCCTGTCAGGGCTAACAGGGTGGGAGAGTCTGAGCAGCATCGAGACTGCTTTCCTTCTGCATCACCATCAGCCTTGTTCACAGCTCTTCACAGACGCCAACACTATGTCTAAGGTTTATAGATTTATCCCAACAAACTCCCTTGCAATGATCAGTTAATCCATTGAGTCCTCAGAGCAGATCGAGCAGACTTTGCTCAGACACAACTTTCCTGCATCACACCCTGGTGCTACGTCTATAAAGAAGAGGGAGAAAATCATAATAGATTCTGGCACAGGTCTGTAAGAATCGACATTTCCTTCTCAGTGGTTCAAGTCCTCCCCCAGGTGTGGGTGTCCCCGGCACATCTTTGTATCAAATGTGGGCATCTCTAGGGAACAGTGGACAGAGACCAGCACTGATCTAAGTGGAGGGGAAAAGTTCTCACACTGATTCAATTAGAGCAGTATATGTTGTAATATAGCTTCAAGGGATAACTGAAACTTTGGGAGAGTGCGCTTTTTTTTTTTCCCCTTTTTCTTCCCTTAGCTGCTGCCACATGGAGCTCATTTCACATTTCAACTACAATCTAAGTGATACAGAAAAACAGTTCTCACATTGTGTCAGATCCACTGGTGCTGAATTCACAGGCACCCTCCTTCACGTAGTCTGAGACTGCAGCCGTGCGTCAAGCTTCATCTTTTCCACCCTGCTCCTGCCCCACCAGGGTTTCATGTGGATGAGCTTGCTTTCTGACTGCCAGCCAGAAAATACTAAGTGACCACCAGAAAACGATCTATCTCACTCAATTCTCTGGGAAAAAGTACAAGAGTTAAATCACGACAACACAGCCATATGAAGCACAGGACAAACAAGAGTGCTATTAACCAAATGCGTCACTAGAAGTAGAAATCCACACCGGACACGAGGCTGCACTGACTTTGTTACTGCTGTGGAGCACCAGTCCTGGCAAGTTCTCCATGAGTCAGGAACCCTTCCAGCTGAGGTGCCCAATAGTCTGAAAACATCACAGAAATATTTTGACTGTGGGATCTTGAGAGCTGGGACTGGTTGGCGTACTGTGGTATCGCAGCAATGCCCCAAGCTTGCTTGAATGGTAAACAAATATAACAAGAGCTATAAAGATAAACCGCAAAAAGAAATTCCCACTCCTGGAATTCCCGATGCTAGGTGAACGCGCTCTTCTCAGAAACAGCCTTTATCCCATCTTCCCATTGTGCTGGTTCAAGCTGTGGGTGCTGAAGGAGTCTGCAGTTCAGCTCTGCTCTACTCTTTATTTGTCAAAGATGGAAGATCTAAAGCAAAACACTGGGAAATTGGGCATATAAGTTTGTTCAACACAGAGAACTGCTCTAGCTCAGTCCTTCCCGCTGCAACCCGACGTCCTACCACCAGAGCTCTGACGTGTTCCCCTCACAATACTGAAAGGGAAGGCGGCTTCACCTGCATCGAGACAGGGCATCCAAAAACTGGGGGGATTCAAGGCTGTTGCCATCTACATTCCTATGTTGCAACACTCCCACAGCTCATCCTCCAGCTGGGACACCCACTGAGGCGCAAGGATCGGGAGCCATCTTTGTGATCTTCCATGTCTAGTTCGGACGAGGGGAACGTGGGCAGTCCCTGGCAGTCAGGCTGCCCATTCACAAATCCCCCTGCTCAGCCCCAGTGTAGAACCAAACCAGGGCAGGTCCACTGCCCGGCCCCGGTGAGGGATCCCATAGCAGTGCAGATAAAACCAGGACTTCCTTCTTACTTCAGCACAAACACTTTCACTCTGCCTTGTGTTCCTCTAGAATTCACTGCACTTGATTTTCTTTAGCAAACTCTGCTTCTCCTAATGCTTACAAATATTTTTCAAATAAATGGCAACATGACCACATAAAGAATATTAGAATTCATGCAGGATCTAGCAAACTGTGAGTCCCTTAAACTCTGCTACACAAGGAACTGCAGCATTTGGTGACTTAGTTGCATAGGTCACAAACTGCTGCTATAAGCCAGGAGCTCTCCCATGTTCACATGTCAACAAATGGGAGTAACATAAGGAAAGGGATATCTCCTTAACATGTATCTTTTCTTTCTTATTTCACATTTTGCAGTCAATCACAAATGTGTTCATTTGCTCAAGATCAATGGACCACGCAGATTTTGGGGATCTAGGGAATCTAAAATGAAGAGTTACCACTAAAATTCTCAGCACGTGTGTACAAAACCATTTTCTACAACAAGGACTCGTTGCTATATTTTGTATAATCATGTGTTGTATCCTGCACGTATTTACAAGAAGATTTGGCTATAAAGATTACTTGAAATCTTCTAACCCTGTTAAAAAGTGCTTCTCTGAGCATCCCCATTGCCTGTGTTTGTACAGGGCCACACTCCCCAAAACAAGGACTCAGAAAGGGGATTTTCCTTAAAGGAGGCATTAGCGGCTAAATATAGGGAACAACAGAGCAGCAGTAGAAGGCTGCAGTGAGGATGGAGGGAAGGCTGCAGCCCCTGTAATATCACAGGGAGAGCAGCAGTGGTGAGAGCAGCACCAAAGAGCAAAGAAGAATCAGCGAGGGAAATGGAGAAACGTGCAACTGCGTATTTATAGCCCAGGAATTCCCCTAATTTCAAGACATAGCGAAAAACGTCCTGCAGACTGCGAAACACCTCCCGCCCACTGTGACTCTTCTGGGAACCGTGCGGGACCGGGAGGGGGCAGCGGCGGCTCGGTGCGCTGCGCTGCGGGGCCGGTGCTGTACGGTGGGGAGTCGGTGCGGTGTGGATCCGGTGCGGGGCCGGGAGAGGGCAGAGGCGGTCTGGGGA